>APFE030144376.1:17409-49617 GCA_000404065.3 Pinus taeda | reverse complement strand
AGAAATAGTTACACCATCTGAAGAAGAAGAAGAGGAAGTAGTTGAATGTCACGGGATGTGGGACTTTATACTCCCTAATTCCGATATTGACGCTGAGCAAGAAGCCTTTCCTGTCACTACAAGGAGTAAAGGTACTCCCGAACCTGTTCAAGCTAATCCAAAGAAAAGGAGCGCTGGAACCAATACTGTAAAGGAAAAGGTACCCGTTAGAAAGCAAGCCGCGACAGTATCTAACAATCAGCCATCATCCTCTACTACACCTTCGTCATCTAAAGCATTGGTAGTTTCTGATTCGATGGATTATAACATTGTCGATGACATGAAGAAAACTAAGGCAAACATCATCATGTTTGAACTTAGTAAATTAAAACATCAGCAAAAATTACTACTCAAAGAACTTAACGCTGTTCCTTCTTCACCTCTTCCCACCACTAAAGCTGCAAGCGACTCAGGACAACCCCCTGCTGGTAGAGTTGAGGCAACTGACACAATTCTGATTGGAGATAGATCAAACTCCCATACCCCTCCTTCCTCCTTGACTTATGAAATGTATAATCGAAATCTACCACAACTGCTTAATTTGATTCTGGGGCATCCTCGGAATAAAATGCCTGCTTCAGTTTGCTCTAAACTGAATATAGAACCCCAGAAGTCTTCTATTCACATTGTGCAGTTAGATAGAACTAAAGTTCAAGTTCTACGGGAAATAAACTCTGTAACGATCAGGTTATCGACAGATCCAAGAATAGTCCAAAGGATTGACATCCTAGTCGCCGATATACCTGAATTCTATGGGTTGATTTTAAGTAGGGATTGGTCAGAAAAGCTCCATGGGTATATCTCCACCGATTGGTCACATATGTGGCTCCCCTATAAGGGCAAGCCCAATCAAATAAAGATTAATCGGGAGAAACATATGACTCACACTGTTATGGAATTTGAACAGGAAAATCAACCGGTTGCGTTCAACAACAATATCCTAGGAAATTATTCTTCCGAGTCATTTTTCGGCAATTATATTTCCCAGCCATCTCCTTTCTCAGTCAACAATTTCGCATCACAAATTGAAAACTTTTCACAGACCGACAGGTCTAAATGCGTTAATGTTACTGAGAATGTTGTAACAAAAACAATAGATAATTCATTATTTTGGTCTTTATATTTTGATGGATCTAAGTCCAGTGAAGGATCAGGAGCAGGATGCATTTTGGTCAGCCCGCAAGGAGAAAAACAATGTTTTCCTGTAGATTAGAATTTGAATGCACTAATAACACAGCTGAGTACGAAGCACTAGTCCAAGGACTATATAAAGCGATCGGCCTCAAAGTTTAAAACTTAAAGGTCTTTGGTGACTCTGATATTATCGTTAAGCAGGTAAGGAATACAATTCATTGTCTTTCGAACCATCTTAAGCATTATCAATCGCTGGTACAAGAGCTAACATCCCATTTTTTAGCATTCAATATTTCTTCCATTCCCAAGTCACAAAATTCGGCAGCCGACTTACTAGCCAATGTCGCTTCCAAGCTACTCCCTTCCGAAGACAATAGTCCAGATAGGTTTTTAGTAGAATTACTTTTTAGACCATCCATTCCTGACAATGTAACCAATTGGAGAGTGTTTAACCACGATGATGACATTTTACAATTTCAAACCTCTGAAAAATCCTATGACAATCAAATCATTGAGGAAGATGAGCACGATACTCAAATACAAGGTAAACATGAGGAAAACTCAATCCCTAAGCGCGTAGTGAAGCTTGAAGATATTTACGATATTAAAGACAGGTTCAAACCTGTGTCTAATAGAAAGCTTCAGAGCTCTACCTTAAGGTTTGAATTAATAAACCTTAGCACCGAACAAAATCCTCAAAACATTAATTTAGTATTAGGACTTTCCATAGAGGAAAAGGAAGCATTTATTAGTCTCTTACGAAAGAATAAACATGTTTTCGCTTGGAGATATGATGATCTAAAAACATATGACACATCCATTATTCAACACACTATCCCAATGCTTCCCGAACATAAACCAATTCAACAAAAGTTGAGAAAAATACATCCAAACTTAGAGGGTCAAATAAAGTCGGAACTCAACAAACTCTTGAAAGCTAAGATTATTTTTCCCGTGCGACACTCAAACTAGGTCTCCAATATGGTACCAGTCAGAAAGAAAAATGGCGACATAAGGATTTGTATTGATTTCATGAATTTAAATAAGGCAAGTCTACAAGATAATTTCCCATTACCCACTATGGAGCAGATACTCCAGTCGGTGGCAGGCTCAGAGTTAATGTCCTTTTTGGATGGGTTTTGAGGGTATAACCAAATTCTGGTCCACCCAGATGTCCGACTCAAAACCACATTCAGGACAAAGTGGGGAACATATGCATATCAAAAAATGCCTTTTAGACTTATTAATGCAGGAGCCACTTTCCAAAGGGCGATGGATATCGTTTTCAAAGGGTTAATTAATAGAACAGTAGTCGTTTATTTAGATGATATTACTGTATTTTCAAAAGAGAGATCCAATCGCTTGCATGATTTGAATCAAATCTTCCAACGCTATAAGAAATATGGTATTTCTCTAAATCCTAAGAAATCTTTCTTCGCTCTTGATCAAGGTAAGCTCCTAGGCTTTATTGTATCTAAAGATGGCATCTATATTGATCCAGACAGGATTAAATAAATTTCTGAAATCCCTTTTCCTCATAATAAGAAATCCATGCAGTCATTTTTAGGCCAAATCAATTTTGTAAAAAGATTTGTTCCAGATTTTTCTCAAATTATTTTACCACTTCAAACTATGATTAAGAAAAATTCAGTCTTCAAATGGGGATTTCCAAAAAAAGAAGCATTTGAACTAATCAAGCAATCAATAATCAATGCCCCAGCTCTAAATACCCCAAATTTTTCTAGTCATTTTACACTGTATACCATCGCATCCGATTCATCTTATGCTGCAGTACTTACACAGATCAACGATCACAATTTGGAAGCACCGATTTCATTCTATAGCTCAAATCTTCAAGGTGCAAAACTAAACTATTTTGAAGTAGAAAAACAAGCCTTTGTTGTATATAAAGCGGTTAAACATTACAGACCCTTCCTGTTAAAAGCCCATACAAAGGTTATAGTTCCTTTCTCCTCTGTTAGACAACTATTAATCCAAAGAGAACTGGGAGAAAAAAGGGAAAATTGGGTAACAACACTTCAAGAATATGACCTAGAAATCAAGCCAACAAAGATTGTTAGAGGCCAAGGTTTTTGCAGGTTATTGGCAGGCGCATCCAACATTCCGGAATCAAGCGATACAAATCACTCTGAAACTATCAACCAGATAAGTATCATTGACTCTGAATCACATTATGCCGATTTAATATTTTACTTGAAAAATGGATATGCGCCTCCCAACCTGTCCTACAAAAACAAAAGGGCCATAAGATTGAAAGCAAAAAATTTTACCATTATTGATGATATTCTTTTTAAGCAAAATTATGATTCCATTTTACTAAGATGCCTTGAAAAACAGGAAGCACAAAGGATCTTGCAGGAATTGCATGACGGACCAGCAGGAGGCCACTTCGGAGCTGATACCACAGCTCACAAAGTCATCCATGCTGGTATTACTGGCCCACTCTGTTTAGAGATGCTCATGAATATGTGAGGAAATGCCGAAATTGTCAAACTTCAATTGGAAGACAAAAGAAATCAGCCTTCCCTCTGTAACCGGTCAACATTGAACAGCCATTTGAGTAATGGGGATTGGACATTATTGGAGAAATTACTCCTAATTCTTCCAAACAGCACAAGTATATCCTTACCGCTACTGATTACTTTACCAAGTGGGTTGAAGCAATTCCGCTAAAGACAAAAAACTCTCAAACCATTATTGAATTCATAGATCAATTCATCATTACCAGGTTTGGCATCCCGAATGCTCTTTTTTTTTTATAATGCATCTTACTTTTCAGGAAATGCTATGTTTGATTTTGCAATCAAAAGAGGTTTCAAACTCAAATATTCTGCTAACTATTATCCTCAGGGCAATGGTTTGGCCGAATCTACAAACAAAAACCTTACTAAAATTATCAAGCGAACCATCGAACAGAATCACAAGAACTGGTAGAAATCTTTAATATTTGCACTATGGGCTGACAAGATAACACAAAAGGCTTATATAGGTTCTTCCCCATTTAAACTCGTTTATGGAAAAGAAGCTGTACTACCAACAAATCTTATTCTTCCTTCTCTAGATCTAGTTCAATTTATTGAAGAAAAGCCTTCTTCTTCTTTACAGCTTAGACATGAGCAAATCCTAAAATTGGAAGAAGAAAGAGAAAAAGCCAAAATTATTCATGCAAAACATCAGTAGATCATCAAGTCATCATTTGATTCAATTTCATCTGGTTCTAAGCAATTTCAAGTCGGTGATTTAGTCCTGAAATGGGACAAAGCCCATGAAGATAAAGGAAAACACACCAAATTCCAGAAGATGTGGCTTGGACCGTTTCAGATCTGTGAAAAGATAGGCCATTCGACCTTCATGCTACAAGATTTATCAGGGTTGAGAGATTCTCTCTCTGTTAATGGTCTAATCTTAAAGAAAATTTTCAACTGAGAAGGTAACCTCTTCTCCTTTTAATAGCATTTTTATAGTTTGTAGCAAAATTAGAAAATAAAATTGTAAGGCATTTTCTATTTGACCTTTGTTGTATTCAAAGAGTTTCTCAAAAACAAGCAATGCGATATTTACTTTTAAATAAATAGAAGTATTAAACAAAAGGAATTATTTCTAGGAAATTAGTTATAATTGCATTCTGAAACTACACTACAATCTTAGTGAACCCCTCTTGAAGTTTATAAATCTTGTAAATCTGTTTAGGTTTTTCAAATTGGTTACAGAAGGGTTATCAATATTAAAATAGAAGCTAATCCAAATTCAGCATCTCAAACTCTTACCTTGTCATCCATCCTATCTTAAGGAGGAAAATTGTCTATCCCATTTACCCAAGTTCATGATTATTCAGGGTGTAATTCCAAGAATACTGGATATAAAAGTTGAGAGGTCTTATTACAAGCCTGCTTACCATGTTCATAGGAAAATAGTTTAGCCGACATTACCAATACTGCATACCAAAACAGGGTAATGGCTTCAATTGTAAGACAAGGGGTCTCATCACGAGCCAGCATGTTTGGTTAGATTACTACCAGTGAATGGCATTGTCACTTAACTGGCCACCACACCAGGGCAATGAGTTTTTATCTTACAAAATAGCAGAAAATGAAAAGAAATACAAAATGTGAAAAAACATATTTTGAATTCATTATGTTAATCATGCTCTGAAGTGAATGGGACAATAGACAATGATATGGTTTAAAGGTATCCCTTCCGAAACTATGGACGTTTGCTAGCAGCATAGGCTCTACCTATGACAAAGGAGTTAATTTTACTAGCTGATTTGGAAAAAGTTCTCTGTTTTATCAATACCAACCAACAAACACCAATTGAAAATCTAGAATGTCTCTATTTTTAACAAAAGAGGAAATTAGCGAAGAAAGTACTGTTTTGTTTAGAATGCAACAATAACGAGTTATATTAGAATTTTCCCTTTTGAATAAAATTTCTATTTTGAAAAAGTTTAAGTATTTCTATACTTTTCAGAGATAACTGTTTCTTCTAGCGAATCGCCAATTGTTGTGCCATACAACTACCCCCCATTTCATATCATTACTATTCTAAAAATATAATGTGAAATGGGTCCCTTTTAATTTTTGTTTCAAATTGGTATCAATTTAAAGTTCTATTGCAAAAAGGCTCGAATAAAATTAAACATTATTAAAAGGCCTTTTTAATAAAACCAATAAAAAAAAACCCAACATAAAACGATTTATCTTTATCATTGCGATAAAGAGATCGCAAGATCGCATATCACAATGACAAAGAAAGCACAACTTAAGGGACATCTTGGTTTTCGCCAATGCAAAATCGCTATCCGATATCAGCAAAAGCATAAAGTAACATGAGTAACAACCCTTGCTCTGATGCGATGCGAAATCGACAATCGGCGATAACACTTAAAGTGCAAATAAGCTCCCCCTCGCCCGATGCGATGCGATATTGCTATCGGCGATCGGCGACTCACCATGCCCTCATTCTAAAAAACCCTACTAGCTATTCCCGATGCGATGCGATATCGCTATCGGTGATCGTGGATTCCAAACGAAACCAATGCAATAACTTAGCATTTCCCCGATGCCTGATTGCGAAAAGGGTAAAAAGCACAGTTTTCAAAGTAAAAGTCATAAAGGCAGTTTAATATGATTTATTCGTAATTAAGGCAATATCCTTTGAAAAGCCGCTCATCCGCGTTCAAACCGCCAAATCACCCAAGGCATGCTTCAAATAAATCATTCGGCCATTAACCGAACCGTTTGGTATTAATGGGATTGACAGGCCATAACGATCATTTAATGAGAACAGCAAGCTTGCAATCTATCCACAGATTTGATCCCAAGGCCACCTTAAGTCAATTGATCGCTATGAGTGCATCCAGATATATATACTTCACTCTATTCAATTCATGTTATTATTTCCTGTGTTACGCCTATCTTTTGCTCTGTGCAAGATTCTTCCACAGAGACAGAATTAAGTGGGATGGGAAAGAAGTCCAAGAAGACTACAATGCCTACTGCTTCGCCAGCCAAAGAGCTGTCGTTGATCCAAGCGGAAAGAACAAAGGGCTTATATCAGATACAATGTTCTTAGGACTTACCAGGACCACTTGGTAAGGAACGTATAATTTGATTGAAGCCGAAGAGCCAAAGGTGACTAGGATAGAAATCTCATGCGATAATACCAGAAAATCTGACGCCAATTTAAAAGACTTTTCTGACTCCTTTCTGCACAGAATAGCAGCCCGAGAACAAATTCTCCCATATACGGATGTGGTAAGGTGGGCAATCCAAGAGCTCCCAATTATCAACAGATTGTTTAGCACTGCGGATGGGAGGATTTTCGGTTCTTTTCAAGCCAAAGATCTAAGGCTAATGTATCACCTACCGGCAGAAGAGAAAATATATAATGCGGCATTTTTGGAGAAATTTCGAGCAGAGAATGAGACCGAGTCTGAACCAATTCAAGGCTGGAGATAGAATCCAGCAAAACACAAGCATGAATCCTTGGGTAAGTACTCAGTTGACTCCCTATGTTCTCCTTACTGCTATGCTAGAATTATGCTGTGTAGGCTATGGGGATTGCATCACTCCACCAATTTTACCATAGAAATGGTCTCCTTAATGGAGGCAGCATGTAGTGGCGAAATTATGGATTGGGCGGTTATATTATCCGACAAGTTAGCCAAAGCCATTCTCGATTTTAGGTCTAACTATCGCGTCACAGAGGTTTATTCCGCCATTCTATTACAGTGCCTATGTGATGGATGTGTTGTGTTTTAATTCTGATTTTCCTGTGCTTGGATGGAGGTGGATGTCGCAAGACCCCACACCCATTCACATATATTATAAAAAATTGTGGAAGACTAATTATAAGCACCATCTTTATCAAATCTACAACGGTTTTATGTTGCCAATTCATTATTCCATTTTTGATAAGCCTGCCCCAAAGATTTCTGAGCAAGCAGGGGTAGATTTGATCGCAGTAGCAAGTTGGTTTGGGGAGGAGAAATTCACTTACATCAGAGTTTTAGGCAGTCAGGCCAGGCCGCATGTGCTACCACTTTACATCCCCGATAAGTTACTTGCTAGGGAAGTATCTTATCAAATCAATGCTGATGGTGTTACTCAGACCCTGAAAAAAGCGAAAAAACATGTTTGGCCCTCTTTTCCCTTAAGAATTTGAATTTATACCCTGCATGATATCAAACATGCAGAGAAGGAAGCTGGGAAAATGAATTCGCTCCCTCTGGCTACTCTGCCAAGCAGGCAGTATTATCCGAGGAAGATCGCTTACAGTGCGCTTGACCAGGCCAAATTGGCCAAGGTTGAGCACAAAGAAGATAGATTCGAGGATTTTTTTGCATTAGCCGAATCGCTGTATCAAGTCAAGTCACTTGCTAGAAATGTGTACAATGATTAAGGGCTAGTCGAATTTAACAGAATTAGAGAACAGAGGTTGCAAACTCTGCCTCTAGACCTGTTAGCGACTGTTCCGATGACAACAAGATCAGGCGAGCCTGAGCAGCGAAATAATATGCCACCTCCTACTACATCAAAGCAGCAAGAGGAAATGCATAGCCAGAGGTAGGAAGTAACCTAGGAAAATGTGCAGCGACAAGAAGAAACCCAGGCGAAAGCCCGAGAAGAGAGCAGCACTAAAAATAATGATGATACACTGGTTGATCCGAATTTGCTCCAGCAATGGTAGCAATTCAGTACAATCATCAAAAAATTAGAGTGCTCGAAAGATGACGAGGTTTCTAAAGAAGGCGACACGCAAGAAGCGACATCGAAACTGGTTTCGGGCAAAACCAGCGGCCTACCCAAATCAAAAGAAATAGAGATAATTCCTAAAGATCCAACGGGAGAAATCATTTTGCAAATTGAAGAGATTCCCCCTTTGGATGTATTTTATAGCCCTAAGCATAAAGCTGTTGTAAAGCGACAGAGGAAAAGGAGAAGAGCTGATCAACCTTCACTATTCCCGGAATTAACAGTGACAGGCAATGTTGTGTGGAAAGAGGAATTCGACCCCTCCGATGACTTAACCAAGCTATCGCAATTCGCTGGAGCATATTCGGCGTTAACCATTGATAAAGAATCGGAGGTGAGCGGTTTATTGAAGGCCAAGGATCAAGACATCTCTTCACTACAAGCAACATTATCGGAAGTTCAGCAAAAGGCAGACCAGGCGGAACAGGAATTGCTAGCGCAACAATAGAGCAATCATCACCTGACTAAGCAATTACAAGAGGAAAAGTAGAGGATTGATGAAAGCACAATCCAAAGGCAAAGGGAGCTATCGGCGGCACTGGAGCAATTAAGAATATCGACTGAGGGAACAATGAAAGCAAAAGATGAGCAAATCGCTCAATTGACCACTCAAATTAAGCAAATGAAAAAGCTCCCTCAGGTAGATGAATTCAAAGCAGAAGCACTTCAGTTAAATAAGGCATTAATTAATCAGGTTAAGCTCCTATGTCAGCAGATTACACAAGCAGAACCATTATGCGAGTTAGTAGCATCCATAAGCGAAAAGGTAGAAAAATCAAGGACCGATTTGGATCAGGCCGAAGAAACACTCACAAACTTTATAGTATGGCAGGATTCCGATCAAGGCCAGGTGACTAATCTACCATGAATTCTAGAATCGCACAAATAAATAATATTCACAGAATGGCAATCGCAACTAATGAAGGCAGAAAGAGCGATTTTCAGATGCAAAGAAACCACTGGAAATTTGGTTGAATTAGTAAATAATACACTTTATTTGTCTAATATGATTTCCCAATGTACTCCAGGTCAATTGACAGTGACAAAGATGTTGGAGCACTCATGCTACCCGGAGTTGGAGAAAAACGGAGGATTAATCGCTGGAATTAACAGTTTAACATGGGACGCTTATTGGTTCTTCTTAATCAAGCCATACAGCCAAAGAGCTACCTTGAAATGCCTCACGGATGCTGTCGAGTATATTATACCTGACATTCAAGATGCCAGCTTCGCTTCCCATTTCAGTTTGCGCCTCAACAGACTGCCAGAAGTGGATCTGATGCTTGCGATAAGCCAGCTCAGGTTTAAGGGCAAACAACCTGAGTCATGACTCACATCGCCGACTGCCAGATCGCCCCTGAGAAATAGATCGCATTTACTGATACCAATTTAGTAGGATTTTGTTTTATAGATTTTTTTAGCTTAGTAGTACTTATAGACCCTTTCATTCATTTAGAAAGGGTCGTAAAGTTTTGTATATGACTTAAACCCTGAAGTTGCACTATTGTACTTCAGGGATATTTTTTTTATGAAACTGGACCAATTATTCTGAATTTAATGAGGAAGGTTTTTATACAAATGTGCACTATTGTCATTGTTTAAAAGCATTTCTGTGTTGAAGAAGGAATTTTGAATAGCGATTGATATTTCAGATTGATCTGCAGCTCACATCGTACTATTATCTGCGTCTGTACTCATTTTTGTTATATGAATTGTTTTTTAAATTGCGCTTGCTATTATCGCTTATATATATATGTGGTTTTCGCAGCATTCTTTATGCATTCCACTATTGGTTGTTTATCGCATGCTTCCCCTTCAATCGTATATATGTATCGATGATATAAACAGTGAATGCAGTAATTTGTATTTATCGTTTCATTGTGACTATTCATATGAAGTAATCTTTGAATGATTGAATGTCTCTTATTTATTTTACAGAGTCATCTACATGCCTGTTAGATAGATAAAGATTATTTAACGTTGCATTCCGAATGAATAAGTTGTTCCCAAGATTAGTATTAGTTTCCCTATTTCTGTCAATAGAATAAGCTAGTCATCTATCACTTAAGCAAACTATTCATCACCCATCCATCCCTTTTACTTTATTATCAGGAAACTGGTCCCGTTATGTCTAGTCGGAGCCACCATCCCAAACGGAAAAGGAGTTGTACTAAGGTCCGGACCAGGTGGTTATCCCCCAATCTTGTGGCAGCGATTTCCGAGGCCTCAACACCAGGGAAGCTGAGCTTCAGTTTCTTCTCCCAAGAATTGACACCAATTACGTTAGGACTCTAGGAAACTCTCCGAGGTTGTAGCTCGGACATTCCTAGTAACATATAATCTTCAATATTTTTCTCTGAACTATTTGAATAAATGATGGTTTGGATCAGGTCGGATAACCATTTCAACTCTATTCGCACTCAAGACATGCATGAACACTATCACCAATACAAGGCTTTAGACCACTAATGCTCAATAATTTATAGGTTAAATGGATAGATGGAGAATACTGACTATACCAGTAGATTTCATACATAAACAAATACAAATGGCCAACTACAGGAAGTAAATGAGACTTGAAAAATATAATTTATCAATGTAGAGATAAGATGACAGTTATTTGGCATTAGACACGACATGAAACTTGATAACTATTCAAGTTTAACCATAGAACAGTAAAGAGAATGGACATTGAACAAATAATAGCAAAAGAAGCTTATATTGCTATAATGAAGATGATGAGTTTGAAGAAAAAGAGGAGGAACAATCTCTAGAAGTTGAACCTTTGTTACATTTAGTTTTCAACTATTTATAGCTCTGGACAATGATGCCAAGCCTTTTGAGGCATGAGAGGTCTTAATCTATTCCTTTGTCTTGTTTAACTATTTCATCTCTGACTAGGCAGCATGGCTCAGAGGTTTCTTCTTTTTACAGAAGAATAACTACATTTAGATATTTTGGTTAGCTTGCTATGTTGCCTAGGAGCTCTCTCATGCTTGAGATGCCCCATAATATTTGTTTTGATGAGTTGTGTTGGGCTATTGATGCGCTGTGCTGCTCCATGATATTTCTATTCTGGGTTAGCTTGTTGTGGCTCCACGATTGCTTTGGGTTGATTTGGCCTCTACTCTGTAGTGAAATGGCTCTTCGGGCCTATGAAGTCCCTTTAAATGTTTCCAATTACTGTTTTCTATTTTTATACAGAAAACACTTCAATCACTGATAAATCCCACCTTCTTTATGTATTTTGGACTTCAAAAGTCCTCAAAAATAGTTTATTAATCTCTCAGGTTTGCCCTTGCTGCCATCGCAAGTCGCAAAAAAGCCTTCTCCTATGTATTTTCCTCATATAATGAAATACGCCAAACACACTGACAAATTCATGAAAAATGGGCTTTACTGGACTTGAAGATATATGTATTCCTATTTCGAAATCCATCGGGTCCGTCCTTGTTGCCATCGCAAGTCGCATTTGGCATGTTCCCTTTGTATTTCGTTACGCATGAAATTCATTAAAAAATGGATTTTGCAAACTTCAAATTTTATCTATTTCCCTTCGCAGACCCTTTCGGGTTCGGGCATCATCGCAATCAGCACTAACCTATTTCCTATTTTATTTCGTTATATAACAAAATACATTAAAATGCATTAAAAATGGCTTTGACGTGGACTTGAAATTTTATGAAAAATCATTTATAATTTCGTCGGGTCCGACCATCAGGTCGCAAATATGTTTGTGCATAGGCCCCGCCCCATGGTATAGTGTCGATGCGATATAGCGATGCAATGAATTGTAATCGCGTGTCACTCACTCCCTGGGTCCTTCATATAACATGGCATATGCTCCCCGCCAATAGAAATATCGCTGATATCAATGATTGGCATATCGGTCAGCCTGATCTCATCGTGACTCTACTCTAACTGCCTCCCATGGCCACCTCCGATGCAACTAGATGCTTAGATCTGGGTCGTTGATCATCCAGATCTAATGACAGCTATGCGTTGCCATGTTTATGCTTGCAATACTTTGTTTTTCACTATTTTGGAGTGTTTTAGCTTCCCGATGGTGTATTTCTGCCCTTCCAAGGGCTCTCCTCTTGCACCAATTTTGACCCTTGGATGATTTCTGAGCAAATGTTGAAGATTTCAAGAGCATATATGGATCCCATGGGATGATTTTGAGAAATTTTTTAAACTTTAAGAGCATATATGTATCCCATGGGATGAGTTTAAGAAATTTTGGAAACTTTAAGAGCATATATGGATCCAATTTTGGGCCCTTTGCTAGCAAGGCTAAAAATACCGATGCCTCAAGTCCAGCTTGGAAAACACTCGGGCTTTCGCAAGCTTGTCAAAGAAATTTGCAGCTAATGGCACAGGATACCTGATATTTACTATTTTCTTGTTGAGTGCACGATAATCACAGCACATGCGTAGCTCATTCATATATTTCTTCCATTGGAACAATAGTGGAGCTCCATATAGGGACAGTGAAGGCTGAATGAAACTTGCATCAGTTAACTCCTTTAACTATCATTTCAATTCTTCCAACAAAGGTCCTGACAACCGATAAGGAGCTTTGGCCAAAGGTTATTTCCTTGGATCAAGCTCAATCTATGGTCCACCGCATGCCTTAGTGGAAGCTTCTTTGGTACCTCATCGGGCATCAAATCTGCATACTTGGCTAGCACCTTGGAAATCTCAGTTATAACAGGCATCCCCACTCCATCATTGTTATCGACTTCTCTGATAACTATCGCGTATGTATCCACATCTGACTCCCGCAAAGCCTTCTCCAAACTCAGTGCAAAAACATGCTACACCTTGAATTCCTTCCCTTGCTTAGGAGTAGGCAAAGCCGAAGCCTGTGACCCTCGAATCATCATAACCTCATCGCAAAAGGGTACAATAACTTCTCTATTGCCCTTCAATAAATCCTGCCCCAATATCATGTCAAATTCATTCATCTCCATCATCGTGAAGTCCAACCGACCTTTCCAGTCTTTGATCTGCATAGGCATTTCTTGTGCCAAACCTACCATTCTAGCTTTTGAGTTCACTACCTTGACCTCCACATCCGATGGGAAAATCATTAGCCCAACTTCTTTCACTAGCCATGTCATCATTAAGTTGTGTGTGGCTCTCATGTCCACCAGTGCTGGAATGGTATTGCCATGAACCACCAAGTCTACGAAACCCAAACCCTGAATCCATGATTTCTTTTCCATAACTTTAGACCGCATACATACCTCGTCATTGCAATTGCTCTAATACCATCTATCATGCCCTCAATTATTTTTTTATGAATTTTCCAATGTGCGGCATCAGTCAAACACTTAAATTTTTCAATCATTAACGTGTTTCCCAACCTACGCCTAACATTCATCTTATTAACATGTTAAATTCATTCAATGTGTGGAATACATTAAATTAACATTCTACAATAGAAGACATAATTCATATGCAATATAATAATTTATATTAAATTATGTTGTTACAATCAACTGGGAGAAAATCTTCAACAGGTGTTTTACACATTTCACCATTCAGCTTTCGCACAGCTCGACCCTAGGTTGCTGCACCATTTAGTCTCACCTGAAAACCCTGTGCACGATATGCCAGTTCCATTGAATGCCTGCCACACTTTTCCCAGCTTGTTGCATTCACCATGGGTGTGCTCGCCACAAGTTGACCCACTACCAACCTCATCATTCACCATTTTTTGTTTGAAAACTCACTGCCACTACAGTTCATTCACCACTTCCATCGATGAGTCACCCCACCGTCAGGTTGCCCTACCCGTGTCACTGTGCAAGTTGAGTTCAGTCTCTCACCCGGTAGTGTGACCTGTGACCTCACCCACCATGTTTGTACACTTTCTGCATTTACTGCCTCCCATCGCAGTGTTCTATCATTTAGAAGTAATGCCCGTCGTGCGAGCTCACCACCACACATGCCTAAGGCAACTCACTTTCTCCATGAGCTCATCTGTAGACTTGTGCACTCCATCTCTTCATTGGTTTTCAAATGGTTTTCATCGCATGTTTATATGGTCGTGCCAAGGTGGGGCTTCAGCATATGGGCAAGTTGACCAACCTTTCGGTTGTTCTCCATCCTAACACATCGGCCTAGGGGTAGGGCACTCACTCGCCCATTTCAGCTAGCTTGTTGCCCTTGCTTGGGTGCACCCAACTCGTCGATTCACATGACTGAATCGTCTGTCTGCCCATCATGCGCCCGTCATTGACACCTCCAAATCTCAGTTAAAAACACCTAGAGGGCATGCTCATTTTTCCTGAACGCGGCAATGCCTCATCGGCATTACAAGTAGGGTCTAGATTCGAGGAAATACTCTGTTCTTGACCTTGAGTTTCCTGTGAACCACCCTCCTCTAAATCCCGTGGGCCAAATTCCACTTTCAACCCTTTTGCTGCATAATAGAAAGTCTCCCTTCCACTAGTAGTTTCATTTCTGAAATAAATATTCTCATGCAAAGGAGAAAGGCTTGGAACCCCATTTATTATGAAATGTTTAATAAGAAAAGCAAGTATTTGTGATAAAATTCCATCTTGTTTTTGTCTTCTCTGCATGGAATAAGAAATTCATGGCACTCACACTCGCCGGAAGTTGTTATGTATTTCAAACATTTACCACATGCTAAGACTCTATTTATCCTCTCTGTTTTGATTTGAGTTTGAATTTGTATGGGGGGTTGCTCCATTTTCGCTTATTAAAGCAATGAGGCTTCTGCTCTATTCAAAATATGCATGGAACTTTGTGGCTTATTCAAATAATCTCAATGAACTTTTACTTTCCAAAGGGGAACATGTGTTAATATATCGTAACTGTTACTATGTCACATATGCCGACATCATGTTCGTTAAGGATCAAGATGGGTAACTCAATGTCGAACCTCAACAAGATGGGTAACTCAACATCGACGTAGATAGATCGTTTACCAATTTTTTATAAACGTGATATTATTACATTTAATGACCAGTTTTAGAAGCCTTCTAAAATAAAAATATGTATTTCATGTGGAGTTGATTGTTGATATTTATTTTGTTTTTTTAATTTAACGATTATATTAGAATAGTTATTAATATTATTTATTAAGTCTACAGAGTACATAATTACACAATTATAAAGCCATAAATAATTATAACTAAATGATAGCCATATTTCCTTATTTCAAACATTTATGTGTGTGGCTACTCTTTTCTCACAATAAATTGATTAATAAGAATGAAAATTGTCAAAAATTACACTTTTCAATTTTTGTTTTAGAATATTAATACATTTTTTACTTATCAATATTAGATTTTGTTTACAAATAATAGTACATTGTTCGTGGACTCTAATCTTAATTGAGTCTTTCTCTCACCTAACATGCATGAGTTATTTATGAGTGAATAAGATTGACGAGTGTTGGTTACACCCCACTACTGGATCTCCCACTAATTCGTCCATCAATGGGAACTAGTTTAAGTGAATTTAACTCTCTTAAACTAAATTAAATAATTACAACTCAAAAGAACTCAACTTGAACCCATAAAGTTTAGGAACCACTCTAAATATACTCCCAACTCGAATTAACGCATTCAACTAAGTCAAACTAACTTAGTTAACTAGTACAAGTTACTATGAGAATTAAAATTACAATTTAATTCCTAATTTAATTCAAGGACAAATTAAATTAGGATATTTCTTAATGTTATTTTTAAAATTTCTTTTTTTTATTTTCAACATGACCCACATCAAAGGTTTCTTGTTTGTTCATAAAAGTACATTCTTGATCAAGGGAGGGGAAAAAGATAACAGCTTTTGTCAAACCGTGAATGTTGTAATCGTTATAAAAATTTGTCAAAATAGATTTAAAAATTGGTCCTTCGATCTAATTTATACAACCCTTGTGTGAAGATGATGAATAGGCCTACGAAATAATATAGGATGGGTGATGTCATCATGATGTTTTGTGACCTATGAGAGCTCTACCACCATTGACAGAATTTCTTTAAAATGTCTTTTGCATCCTAATTCCTTTCCCTATAGTTGTGAAAATAAGTGAAGTAGTTAAAAGAACTTATCAACATATTAATTTCATCAAAGATGGACATGAGAGAAATGTTCCTCCAAATTTAAAAGTCATTTAACCAATTGATGATCAACCTAGGAGTTCATCCTTGTTATTGGATCCAGGGCCTAACCCAATTTTTAATTTAAAAAATGGGAGACTAAAATGAAGAGGATAAAGCCGCCACCATTGTTCTGTTCAGAGTTAATTGATGCACCATCAAAAATATACCAAGGGTAAGGATGTTCAAGATTTTCTACAATTACCATTCTAGGAGGGTTGACCCCTTTTTGTTAGAGAAATGAGCTAAAATAGGCATGGCTTCAGCCACAGAGTGCTAAACAATTGAAAGCTTTTCTTGGAATATGGCTGTATTGTGAGCCAGCGACACACCCAAGGACAAAACTAGGGGTGGAGTTTTGAAGGAAACGCATGACGGATTTGAGAGTCAATTCATCTTCTCCCCAACACAATACCTTGAGTGTCCTACAACCTATTTACATATATTCCAAACCTGCTAAAAAAGGGCAAGACATGAAAATGTGCATGGCATATTCTTTTGTATTCTTACACAAGGATCACCAACTAGGACTTTCCAGATATCTTTTCTAAGAGTGTCCCAAGTTATGGCTTTGTTTTCAATTGGAGACCACATAAAGAGCTTAGATTTTGTAGGGAATTTGGCCTTCCAAACTTTCTTCCACTATCATTTGGTGATATTGCCATGCCTTATTACCATAAGATAAATATAACCGAGCTTAGGGGTATAAACACGAAATGGGGATATGCTCCAGATAAGTAGAGCCTTTGTGAAAGTTCTCCATGTCTCACAGTAGCCTTCATTCAAATTCAGGTCCCTAATAGAAATTCTTCCTTGACTATTATTGTGTGTGTGATATGAAATTGATATTGAAATAAATTAGTTAACATGGATACTCAAATAATATGTTTTAAATGTTTTATTGAAATATTTTTTAAAATTATAAAGAATTATACATCTCCCTCACACTCAAGTAAAAATATAAGATATTTTCTTTTTTCCTAATTATTTCATATTTTTATGTTTTTAATCAAAACTAACCAAGTATGTATATTTATTTTTGTTTTTTATTATAGTAGTAGACATTGTATTTTCATATGTGTTCGACTTGGAGTATTGTAATCATCATAAAAAGTGTTAACTCCAGGTCGAACACAAATGGAACTACACATGTACTATATACCAATCTACACAACAACTAATCAAGCTACCATATTGAGCATGGAATTATTAACGTTTTATAACTCTTTTAATTAAAACTAGCCATATACAGATAGTCAATTTTTATAAACAATCATTTTTTGCTATGATAACGAACATTATTTTTTATTTAGATAATATTTTATTTTTAATTTGAAAGTTAGATGTATCATTTCCTTCATGAATTTCTATTACTTCTCTCAAACTATTTCATTCAATTTACAATTTGCATAAATACCCTTATGGTTGTGTTAGTAAGAAAACGTCAAAATGACACTCGCAAACTCTAAGGAAATTGAAAGTGACACATGCGAGAGTGAATATAACATGAAAAATATGCTTATTAAATTGAACACAAGCAAAAATGACAATTGAAAATGTTAAAACGACACTTACGAAAGCAAAGGAGCACAAAAGCGACAATTGGGAAAAATCATCGAAATAGAAGTACAATTGCAACCAAAGTGAGGGATACTATCAATGGAGAGTGCATATTGAATGTTAGCATGGGTTGAACATTGCGTAGGCACTATATTGATGTACTGCACTATTCTTGTTCAATCTTGCATAAAGGAAGTGTGTTTATGAACTCATCAAGGGTTGAACATGTGTGAGCAAGTGACATCAACACTAGAGTTTTAGAAGAAGATTTTAAAGATTAACAAACAACAATCAACCATGAAGTGAAACTGGAATTAAATATCATAAAAACCTTAGTAGCCTCTAAAAATTAAGTGTAGGAAAATTTTTGGAGTGTGTTAATCGTAGTGTCAACAAAGGTCTAAAATATAAATTATAATTAAGATGGCGATTTTACAAAATTGATGGGATTTTTGAAAGATATGACCACACTGATTATAGTGAAATCTCTGTAAAGGACGACTATTTGATTTTTGATGGATTTGAACACATTAATTATAGTGTAATGTGTGCAGAGTATGACTATGTGTTGGGCTCGACTGTAGATGAATTTGGGGACATGATTAGTTTTGATGGATATGACGATATTGAGTATGAGTTTGAGCTCAATGAAAATGAATTTGGCGATAAGATTAGTTTTGATGGATACGACAATATTGTGTATGAGTTTCCTTTGAACACAACATAAGAATATGAAATCATTTTTCTTGATGATGATAATTTCAACAACGGCCATCCTCCTGCATCGAAATCTGCAATTGAAAATTTACCTACATATGTAATCTGCATTGAAAGTGCAGATGCATGTTGTATTATTTGCACAAACAAGATAGGTGTTGGTGATGAACCGAAAATACTACCATGCAATCACTTTTATCACGGTGAATGCATCATTAAGTGGCTTGGAATTAACAATGTTTGTCCACCATGCCGATATTAGCTGCCCTCAAATGTAGATGGAGATCAAAGGCAAAACTAAAAGGCTGATAATGGAATCTACTTTTTAATTTTTGTATCATTGGGAGCTACGTTTAGTGGATTCTGAATTTGTTTATTGAATGAAATTTGGGCTTAAATTTTCTTTTAGATAATAGATTATTATTAAAAAAATAAGTTCATGTTTTTATATAACTTTAATTTAAGGTTGATATCATTTATTTATTAAATATAATTAAATATTTATGATTATTTATTATTTGAATAATATTATATTTTAAAATTTTCCCATGGCTTGCCAGCAATCACAAAATAATATAATGTCATGAAGGGATTAGAGAATTGTGATGGGCAAGGTCGAGAGATTCACTCGCCTCCAAGTGTCGCTTTTAGTTGGTTTCTATCATGTATCTGTCACACCTTTGCACATTAGTATAGGAAATTCTAATGCACTATTTTTCATTATATGGTCCTACATATCATAAGAATATGCACTAGATTTATTGCAGCTCAGCACACTTTCTGGTCACGGTTGACACGTGTGTCACAATGTGTATTCTAAGTGTCATAATGTGGCATTTTAATTGTCACACTTAAAAATATGTGTCGCTTTGTTGTCGTTTCAAGGTGTGATTGTTGTTATTGAGTATTGTGCATTCTCCTAGCTTATACCAATGGCATTCATGTGTGTGATCCATGTTTGATTCTAGTTTGGAAGCATTCCCCTCTCTTACTCTACCAGTCCCACACTTAGCCATTTTGGAGCTCTTCTTGGTCCTCATGCCTAGTGCAAGTTATGAAATCTTCAATCCTTCACGAGGTGATGAGCATTTCCTATCCATGAGCCTCATCAATTAGATATTTTCCTCCTAGACTTGTGCACTAAGTATTTGTTAAGGTCATCTCTTATGGCTACACATTCAGAACTTTCAAAGCATAGTCGCCTGATACCTCTTGCTTGTATTAACTTACTACATTTATTTTCTAGCGATCCTACCTCGTACAATGCATGGATAATTTCTAGACGCCCTATGGATAATCAAAGTACACCATATAATGTCTTCTCCCTCTCACATTGCATTAAATATCTCTTCGGAAAAGTGACTTACCTTCTAATACTTACCTCAATGAACTGCATAATCTCTTCTTACAAATAGCCACCGTGGAAGCAAACCACAGTAGCCTTTCCCATATCTCATGGTTGAGCACATTGCACACTCTCATTAGGTAGTAATGTCTTCCCTTTTGCCTCTTTTATGGGTTATTCCCTCTCCTTGTGGTCCTGTCTCTCCTTCCCAATCCACAATGCACCCTTAGTGAACAGTCATATTGCATTGTCTCTTGTAAGTGTGCACTATGCCCAAGACTTGTCCTACCTTGCTTCCTCTGCACCTACAGTAGTCTTAGATCCCCTTATTAGTCACTTTCAAGTCAAATTAAGCAGTCATTATATTCCTCTCCCTTCAACCGTATGTATTGTGTAATCTTAGTCAGTAGGCTCATCACATTTATCCTTGTACTTACCCACTACGATAGATCTTGAAGAAATCCTCCTCATAGTGCATTGCATAGTTCTAATGAAAAGTAGTGCTTTCTTAAGGAATTTTTGAGCTCAACTACACCCTCTTGCTCAAACCCTTCCTTCACATTCCTTTCATAGGCCTATCACAAGCAGCTTCTTCCTTGAGCTAGGTAGAGATAGTATAGATGATTTCAATACTGATTTTTCCTTGTCATGAGTGATCTTCATTGGAAAGTGGTTTCAGTACTGATATTCCACCATGTGGGCCCCTAGGGGAGAGAGGAAAGGCCCGCCTACCTCTGGTTTTTCACTTGATTTCATTTGTAAATTGACATCGGCCCTCCCTTGTTGCTTTAACACTATCAACATATTCCTCCAAAATTCCTTAAGAATGGTCTGTTAGACCCGCTGATCGTTGATTTACTTGACTGTTGGGATCTCTAATCTACAATACACTATGGGCTAAGGACCTCTGTGATTTGCAATTGTTGATATCGGTGATCTCTGATCATAAGTTGCTCTATCTTTTCCCTTGTCACTGCTCTTAGGAAACTACGACTTCGATTAGTCTCCCCTTGGTCATTTCCTCTTTGTTTTGTGGCTATCAAAGGTTATGTTCAATCTGCTCTAACTTCTGATCCAGAGATCCATTTTCAGATTTCCACCTACTATTGGAAATCTTATTCTGAGAACGATCCAATAGACAGAGTTTGATTTAGCTTTAAGATCTTTTGTGGTTCGACAGATAGCTTCAAACTGAACTGCTCTCTTTCGCGCTTTCGACAACTGAAAGCTCATAATGTAGTGAGTGACAACAATACTAAAAATGACATTGATTACCATAATATTAAAAATAATGATGATTGCAAGGTCTATTCATATAGTATTCTGGTAAGGTGAAGCGATTTTTCATCAAGCCATATCCAATTAATTAGAAAATTCATCATTGGCATGTGTACCAAAAAAATTTATATCTAATGCCATAATGGGGAGAAAAATAGGATGTTACAGAGGAAGCTACAAAAGAAGATAAATAGGAAGCTAAAATGGACGCTAAAAACAATGCCATAACCGGAAAAAAATAGGACGTTACATAGGAAGTTATACATGAAGTTACATTAGAAGCTAAAGAGATGCTAAATTGGACGATAACTTTGACACTAAATTTGGTACAAAATAGTCGGCTATTTATGATCGACGAAAAAAGGCCAAAATTAATGCCACATTAATCAATAGTGTCAATTTTTTAAAAATAGTGGATAAAAATACATTAAAACAGTTAGTGGAAGAAGAAAAGGGAGCTAAAGAGCAAGTTAATCACAGGGATTTGTTATAGTGCAAATATTCCAAAAAAAATGAGGCATAGTTTATATATATCGATTAATGAAATGAATTTCCTTAGACATACAGTTATGGTTAATGAATATGTTTCCACATTTGTGTAAAATTTCCATGCGACCACTATAAATGACAATTTTTTTAGGTACATACAAAATAACATTGATATAAGAAATGGGTCCCCTACCACCTTTTTGATGATCACTTGCAAATTCTAGCTGAGATGAAGTTAATCATCAGATATCTACTACATGTTTGTGATAGAGACGCACATAGAGATTTAAGAAGAGACTGGCTACAATGGAAAAGTGGCCATGCATGTAATGTTGATGTTAATTGGTGTTGTTAATGCCATCAATTTGGTTGAAAATTAAAATAGGTTTTGTAAAGTTTCCAAAGAAATGAGGATTACAACTTTTATTTTTGGAAACTGATTTTATAATGTAAAAACAAAAATATTCTTTGAAATAAGCTTTTCATTTTATTTTTAACATATCTAATATAGATCATATCATTTTCATATGATTATGTTAGAATTATATTTATGTTTCTACCTTACAACCTTATGTTTCAATTACATTAAATTGATGTTTTAATTTTGTATATGGTTATGTTATATTTCTATTATGAATGAAAATATGGAAAGGGGTTATATTTGAATGTATGATAAGGAGAGGGGTTGCATTTGTATGATTTAATAATTGCATTGAATCTATAATTGTATATGTTTACATTGAAGTCTTCGTAATAAATATATATATGTATTTGATTAAAAAAAACCATTTTAAATATATATTTATATATGTGTATTGCATATAAGCATTATTACATTTTTTTCATTAAATAATTCTTTAAGTTCAATAAATCTATAAATTTCATTAATTAATTAAAAAATATTATTATGTGAATAATATGATTGTGATAGAATATTTAAATTTTAGACTAATGACATTTACAAAATATGCAATTACTTAGAATTAAAATAATTTATTCTTTTTCATTGTAAACATTAAAGAATTATAGAATAAATAAAATGATTTAAGAGTATTTTGCTGCATTTATAGAATTTTATAAGTTTATGTTCACAATAAAGTTAATAATAATAATTTTGTGTCGTTGCATTCGAAATCTTAGGACAAACAATGTAGACATATGAGAGATATATGTATTTGATATTATAAAATCCATTTCATATACTATTTTTTTATATTTGTTTTTAGATATAAACATAACCAAATTTCCATGAAATAATTAACAAAGTTCAATCACGTTATAAAGTTAAATATTTAATAAATATTAATAAATTATACAAATTTGATATTGAAATCATGGAAACTAAAGTAAGCATAAACGTGGCTTTTCAATTAGTTATAATAATTAAAAATATACACTGAAACACTAAATATGAAATTTGATGTTGCAATATGACAATTAAAAATCAATGTCACAATATAATAATAAAGGCATTGATGTTATAATGTGAAAAATAAAATTTGACATAGTTATGTTTCAAATATAAATCAATGTCACAATGTGATGAAAACAAATTAGAAAATTTTGATAACCACATTTACTAATGTAACACATACACATACTATAATGTGACAAACAAATGTAGACATTGGTATATGATAAACATAAATCATTATTACAATGTGATAATCACAAATTGTAATTTCTCACATCTTCAAACTTGGCTAGTTATGGTAAAAAATCATTAACCATAATGAAGATGATTAAGCATAGTCATCTATTATTAAATAATTGACCAAATAACATTAAGTAATTAAAAAAAATTAACAAATTAATAAATTTTGATGCTGAACAAATCAAAGTCAACTAAATATAAATTTGTTATTTTAATATTTTATAAATAATTACAGATGTAATAAGTAGACCATAAAGATATAAAAAAATAAAAAATAAAAAATAAAAATTTAACAATCGCAATGTGAAAAATAAAAATCTTTTGTTTAGAAAATTTTTGGCGAAATCACATAATTGATCATTTGTCGATGGGTTGGTTCGAAACGCGTCAACAAATGATCAATTATGTGATTTCGCCAAAAATTTTCTAAACAAGTGTTATAGATCACAGAAATCTAAATTCCTTCATAAAAATCTTTATAATGTAACCATATACGTTATTGGTAGTATAACGATAAACGCGTTGACGTGACGTTATAACTGAAAATAACTGTTGATCTTACTATGTATCGAATATAAATCGATGTCACAACGACCTCATCACGTATCCCACATGCACGATCAACGCTACATAATTTTGTTGTGCCACGAGACCGAGAAGAGTGAAAGTCATCCTTAACCTGATCGTAAATTCGGATCATCCGAGGACTGAATCAACCAGTTATAAAAGCCAAGCATATTTATGCGTTTTGGGCTATTTAGTTGGAACTTTTATAAGGATTTTTTAAATATTATTATATATTTTTGAGGTTTGGATCAAAAATCATATATATATATACACCTTGTGCAATTTCTTTTTCATTTTCATCGTAGATTATGGTTGAAATTAAAAACCAAAAGAAATTGGATTTTAGATCAAATTGATATAAAAAATATATATGAAAAGATTAATTGTTTTTTAATTGTTTTATGGTTAGTTTTTACAAAAATTAATTTTAAAAATATCTAAACAAAAACCAAGTTAAACAACAATCTAGTGAAAAAGAGATTGAAATATTTATTTATAATTTATATTGAATCTTTTATTATATTCCTATTAAAGTAATTAAATTACTTTTTTTTTATTAATTTATCTTTAATTTTTTAAGAGTTGGAATTGAAATATTATTATATATATATATATATATATATATATATTATATTATAGATATATACACACACTAAAGAAAAATATTGTAATTTCATTTATCAAAATAATGAAAAAATTACAGTATGGAGATGCACACTCTAGGTTCTTTCTTTAAAAGAAAGATAGCTAGTATTGAATTTGTGACCCATATCAAGGAAGAAAACAAATTGTTTATTTAAAGTACATTCTAATAAAGAAAACAAAGAGTAAAGTATGAGAAAATATATAAAAAAAAAAAAGATTTCAAAATATATTTAAAAGCTCGTGCTTGGCCTTATTTATACAACCCATGTGTGAACATCATGAATGGGCTTATGAAATAAAATAGAAGTGGTAATGTCCTTATGTTATTTCTTGACATAACAAGGGCCCACCACCATTGACTGACCTTCTTTGGAAAGGTATCTGCTTCCTGATTCATTTCTCTTCGAAACAATGAAGTAGTCAAAAGAACTTATCAACCTCTTAGTTTCTTCAAAGATGGGCATGAGAGAAATGTTCCTGCAAATTTGAATGTCATTTAACCAATTGATTATTAGCATGGAATCCCTGAAAACTTGGATATGAATACAATGTTTAGCTAAGATGAAGAGGAGCAAATTCTTACAAGCTAGGAGTTCAACCTTGTTATTGGATCCTAGGCCTAGCCCCATTTTTACTCTGGAAAAAAGAGAGACTAAAATGAAAAGAATAAAGCCCCCACCAATGTTTTTCCCAAAGTTACTTGATGCACCATCGAAAAAAGTCTAGGGGAAAGAATGGTCAGCATTTTCTGCAATACCATTATGGGAGGGGTGACCCATTTTTCTGGAGGGAAATGAGCTAAAATAGTTATGGATTCATGTGCAAGGTGCTCATGAATTTAAGTCTTATCTAGGAATAAGTCATTGATTCGAGCCAACCACACACCCCAGCATAGAAATAGGGGTAGAGCTTTGAAGGCACAAGATGACCAATTTGAGATACAATTCCTCCAATTCCCCTTTAGATTCTCACTTAGCCCAATCCCTTGAGTGACCTACACAGTGTTTGCATATATGTGAAACCTACTCATAAAAAAAATAAATAAAATAAATAAATGCATGTCATGAAAATGTGCATGGTTCTCCTACAAGATATATTTTCTGAGGAGCATCCCAAGTTAGGGCTTAGTTTTCCATCAAGCACCACATGAAGAGCTTAGAGTTTACAATTCATTTAGCATTTCAAACTACCTTCAACCACTATTTGGTGATAGTGTCATCTCTAATTGTCATAAGCTAGTTATAACCAAGCATAGGGGTATAAGAACCAAAGGGGGATATGCTCCAAACAAGTTCATTTTCTCCTATATTCCTAGCTCATGGAGCATTTGTGACAGTTGTATGCTCCAAACAGTCAATCCAATATGCATTTTGAAAGTTGTTCATGTCCCACAATAACACTCATTCAAATTCAGGTCCCAACAAAAAGTCATCTCATCTTTGACTACACATTGAAGTAGTGATTATGGTGTGTGTCTGTCTATATATATATATATAGAAATAAATTAGTTAACATGGATAAATATTGCATTGAAAGATTTTTTTAAATCATGTCTCCGGCTCATGTAAAAATATAACATATTTGTTTTTATTTTAATTATTTCATTCTTTATAGTGTTTTAAATCAAAATTAACTAAGTATGGATATTCATTTTTGGTTTTTTTATTAGTGTACATTATTTCAATTTAAAGAAAAAGAATTTAATTATAAAAGAGAAAAGTGTCACGTTGAACACACCCAAATGAAACCTATTTACTACATATGGAAAAATGAAAAAACATTACGCATTTTCACACCATTAATAAACTCAAAAAAATCTAATACTTATCTTTTAAAAACTAACTTGATCCAAAATTCAAAAAATTCAAAAATCACAAGTGCAATAATACTGAAACACCATAAACGTGCCGATATTTCCTAGGGAGGACCAACAAGCCTATCAGACAAACTAATTCTTGCCGTCAACGCTTACATCCCAAATCTCTCACATGTAGGGTGATTAATGAAATGGAACAATCGTCCCACTCTGGATCACCAAATTTTCTCGAAACCAGGCAAGTGAATCTCTTAACCTTGCCCGTCACTTCTCTCTAATCCCTTTCTATTACTCTGTGATTGCCCACAGTGCAAGGGAAAATTCTAAATATATATTATTCAAATAATAGTTCATTATAACTGTTAAATTATATTTAAAATAAATAAATAAATTACATCAACCTTAAATTATTTATACTGACATCGACTTATTTATTATTTAAAATAAGAATATATTATCTCCAAGAAGTTAAACCCAAATTTCATTCAATAAATAAGCTCGGAAGCTAAGTACTTCCCGATGATACACAAATTAAAAAGTAGATTCACTGATCAGTCTTTCAGTTTTGGCGTTGTTCTTCATCTACATCTCAGGGCAGCTCATATCGGCATAGTGGACAAACATTCTTGATGCCAAGCCACTTAATGATGCATTCACTGTGATAAAAGTGATTGCATGGCAGTATTTTGGTTTCATCACCAACAGATATCGGGTCTGTGCAGATGCAGCAAAATGCATCTGCATCTGCCCTTTCAAGGGAGATAACTTGCGTAGCAAAATGCATCTGCATCTGCACTGTCAACTGAGATTACGTGAGTAGGCAAACCTTCAATTGCAGATTTCGATGCAGGAGGAGGGCCACTGTTGAAATTATCATCATGGAGAACAATGGTTTCATATTCATCTGCTGCATTCAAAGGAAACTCAGACACAATATCGTCAAGTCCATCGCCAAATTCATCTGCATTCAACGCAAACTCATACTCATTAGTATCGTCATATCCATCAAAGCTAATCATGTCCCCGAATTCATCAGCATTTGAGCCCAACACAAAGTCGTCGTCCTCTGCGTAGTCATATTCATCAAAAATCCCTTCAAATCTGTAAAACCGCCATCTCAACTATACTGTATCGGACTCCACATGTTGGAGAATTTGTTGCCAATCAAGATGTTGCCCCAATATATCCAGTATCACAGCGCTTTTTCCAGACATAAACTTTATGGTCGTTAATCGGAGTTGAAGATAATTTAACATTTCATCTCCCTCCATGTTCCCTTCACTTGGATTACTAATCAGGCTTTGTTCAATACTCAGGGAACTATTATTTGGATTTTGTTGATTGCCTAAAGGGAATTAGGATCAGCAGGGTCGGGATTCGAGGAAATACTCCGTTCTTGATCTTGAGTTTCGTGGGAATCAGCCTCCTCTGAATCCCATGGGCCGAATTCCATTTTCAACCCATTTGCTGCATAATAGAAAGTCTCCCTTGCACTAGTAGTTTCGTTTCTGAAATCAATATTTTCATCCGAAGGAGAACGGCTTGGAACCCCAGTTCTTATGAAATGTTTAACAAGGCAAAGCAAGTATTTGCGATAAAACTCCATCGTGTTTGTGTCTTCTCTGCCTGGAATAAGCAATTCATGGCACTCACACTCGCCGGAAGTCGTTATATATTTCAAACATTTACCGCATTCTAAGACTCTGTTTATCCTCTCTGATCTGATTTCAGTTTGAACCTGTACGCGGGGTTGCTCCATTTTCGCTTATTATATCAACGAGGGTTGTGGTCTATTCAAAATATGCATAGAACTTTGCGGCTTATTGAAATAATCACAACTAATTTTTACTTTCCAAAGGGGAACATGTGTTAATATATCGTAATCGTTTCTATCTCACATAGGCCGACATCTTGTTCGTTAAGGATCAAGATGGGTAACTCAACATCGACATAGATAGATGGTTTAGCAATTTTTTTATAAATGCGATGTGATTACTCAACATCGACATAGATAGAGTTAGTATTATCTATTAACTCTATCGAGTACATAACTATACAATTCGAAAGCCATAAACAGCTATATCTAAATGATAGCCCTATTTCCTTATTCCAAAAATTTATATGTGTGGTGACTCTCTTCTCACAATAAATTGAATAATAAGAATGAAAATGGTCAAAATTACATTTTTATCATTTTTGTTTTTAAATATTAATACATTTTTTACTTATTAATATTAGATTTTTTTCATGTTAATATGTTTTTTACCTATCAATATTAGATTTTTTTCATCACACCTTGGTTCGTGTCTATAGAGCACAACCACAAGATTGAATTCTCATAATTCATAGTGAAAATATTGAGAGGATTATGGAAAATGTTTGAAAAAAAAAAATTGAATCTTCTCTAATATCTTTCCACAATATTGCTCAAGTTTCCTTAAAAATATATTATAGATATTTTTTTTACATTTTTTTACTAATATTGTAACAATTTTCTATTTATAGATAACACTAAGTTTGATTAAAAATATTTTATGGAGTTTATACTTCAACAATTTTCTAAAAAATGATATTTAGGAATTGAATCATAGGTGCCATGTTTAAAGTCAACGTCGTTACAGAGTTAAGGCCATCTTTAAAGTCAACGTAGTTATGGAGTTAAGACCATATGTCTCGCATATCAACTCGAGTCCTCAGCTTCTTAGGGAACCTAAGTTTGATGTTTACATGTCCGCAGCATCTCGAACAAACACAAGAGGTATATCCAGCTGCTACATGTCTCACTTCGAGGTTGGCATATATAGTCAGGTAGGTTATAATGCTATCTTTGTACCCTAGATTTGGGGTTTCTACTCGTGATAAGCTTCGTATCTAGAGACGAAAGGAAACACTAGTTAAATTAGCAGTTTCTGTGATTGGAAATATTGGCCTTCTTGACTATGTAATGTCAATTTCTATCTTTTTTGGTAACATCCTTTCTCACATGTGCATGTTTACTAGTTTTCTATCTTTTCTAATGATGTTTCCTCTGCATATTGATAATTGGGTTCTCTGTTTTAAGCTTGAGTTTTCTGTGCAAGCCCTATGGAGAGTAAGGGTTCTATTAAAAGATCAA
Source organism: Pinus taeda (assembly GCA_000404065.3). NCBI lineage: Eukaryota > Viridiplantae > Streptophyta > Pinopsida > Pinales > Pinaceae > Pinus > Pinus taeda. The sequence goes on along the minus strand of APFE030144376.1, from coordinate 19,846 downwards.
GGCTGATTCTACGAAGTCAGGGCTCAAGGGTTTATGGAGGCCACCATTTTTATGCTGGTGGAACCTCCCACTCTCGGAGGGTCATTGTTTATATATGCTTGTTGGCTCAGGTGGTGGCATTTTGATGGGACGCAGTGTTATCCGGTGATTCATTTGATTTTCTGATCATACATTAAATTAATGCTTGTGTTTTGGATGGCTCTCTATATAAATCATATTCTCGGTCCACCTACGTTGTATCCACTTTTGGCCTTTGTACAGTGGAATGGTTTACGAGTGAGGAAAGGTGGAGGAAGGGTGAAGAAGGGGGGCTCATCCTTGGCAGATATGGTGAAGTCTCAGCCTTGTGGTGGAGCCTTAGGTCGAGGCGAAAGGGGCCGCAGACACTAGGAGGGAAAAGGAAAAGAAACTGGTTCGTTTTCCGGTCGAACTATGTGACGGAGGACTATGAGTCAGAGTAGTGTGCAGCAAAGGGGTCAGAAAACAAACAACGAGATTATTCTAATGACGGTTTAGGCATGCTGCGAAAGAACCCCAGCAGAGGGGTTGGAAAATGAACTCTGAGATTCTTCATGCCACAGTTTAGGTATACTTCTAAGACTTTGTTTATCCTCATTGATCTGATTTTAGTTTGAATCTGTACGTGGGTTGCTCCATTTTCACTTATTAAAACAACTTTGCGGCTCATTCAAAATTTTATTTGCCAAAGGGGGACACATGTTAATATAGCGTAACTGTTACTATGTCACATAGGCCAACATCGTGTTCGTTAAGGATCAAGATGAGTAACTCAATGTCGACGTAGATAGATCATTTATTAATTTTTTTATAAATATGATGTTTTACATTTAATGACTCGTTTTAAAAGCCTTCTAAAATAAAAATATGTATTTCATGTGGAGTTGATTGTTGATATTTATTTTGTTTTTTTAATTTAATGATTATATTGGAATAGATATTAATATTATTTATTAACTCTATAGAGTACATAATTACACAATTATTTATGAAAATGTTTTTTGCATCCTAATTCCTTTCCCTGTAGATGTGAAAACAAGTGAAGTAGTTAAAAGAACTTATCAACCTCTTACTTTCATTAAAGATGGACATAAAAGAAATGTTTGTCCAAATTTAAAAGTCATTTAACCAATTGATGACCAACATGAAATCCCCAAAAACTTGGATATGAGTACACTCTTTAGCCAAGGTAAAGAGGAGAAAATTCTTGCAATCTAGGAGTTCATCCTTGTTATTGGATCTAGGGCCTAACACCATTTTTACTTTAAAAAATGAGAAACTAAAATCGAGAGGATAAAGCCCCCACCATTGTTATTCTCGGAGTTAATTGATGCACCATAAAAAAAAATACCAAGGGCATGGATGTTCAAGATTTTCTACAATTACCATTATAGGAGGGGCGACCCCTTTCTCTAAGAGAAATGAACCGAAAAAGGCATGGCTTCAGTCATAGAGTGCTAAACAATTGAAGGATTCTCTTGGAATATGGCTCTATTTTGATCCAACGACACACACGAGGACAAAACTAGGGGTGGATTTTTTAAGGCAACACATGATGGATTTGAGAGTCAATTTGTCTTCTCCCCAACCCTATCCCCTGATTCTCCTACAACCCATTTGCATATATGCCAAACCTGCTAAAAGAAGGGCAAGTCATGAAAATGTTCATGGCATATTATTTTGTATTCTCACACAAGGAGCACCAACTAGGCCTTGCCAGATATTTCTGAGAGTATCCCAAGTTGGGGCTTTGTTTTCAATTGGACACCACATAAAGAACTTAGATTTTATAGGGAATTTGGCCTTCCAAACTTTCTTCCACCATAATTTAGTGATAGGGTCATGTCTTATTACCATAAGCTAAACATAACTGAGGTTAGGTGTGTAAGCACAAAATGGGGATATGCTCCAAATAAGTAGAGCCTTTGTGAAAGTGCTCCATCTCTTGTGGTAGCCTTCATTCAGATTTGGGTCTCCAAAAAAAGGTCATCCTTGACTATTTTGTGTGTGTGATATGAAAGTGATATGGAAATAAATTAGTCAACATGGATCCTCAAATAGTTTTTTTTGTATTGAAATATTTTTTAAAAGGATAGATAATTATACATCTCCCTCACACTCAAGTAAAAATATAGGATATTTTCCTTTTGTTTTAATTATTACATGTTTTTATGTTTTTAAGCAAAACTAACCCAAGTATGTATGTTTATTTTTGTTTTTTTAATATAGTAGACATTGTATTTTCATGTGTGCTCGACCTGGAGTATTGTAATCATCATAAAATGTGTTAACTCCAAGTTGAACACAAATGGAGCTACACATGTACTACATACCAAGCTACGCAATAACTAATAACGCTACCATATTGAGCATGGAATTATTAATGTTTTATAATGATTTTAATTAAAACTAACCAAAC
>APFE030144373.1:60197-71171 GCA_000404065.3 Pinus taeda | reverse complement strand
ATTCTTCTTCTTATGGTTATATGTGTTTAGCTCGATCTTGCTCAATTTTTAAGCTTCTACAAATTGATAGTAGAAGTAGGTTATAGTATTTTGCTTTGGTTATATTGCATTATCGGGTTAATCTACAGTCAAATTTTCTACATAGTCTTAGAGCGAGATTTGTAGAAAATTTGCAGAATTTCCACACTTCTAATTAGAATATATGTGAATGTGAAAATAATGTGTGTGCTAAAAACCAAATTTTAAAATGTAAAGTAAGTAAGAATAATTTTAATTTTAAAACTACATATTTAAAATAAAATTAATTCTATGTAAATTAATTAAATAAATCATGAATGAGACATAATTAATATATCACTTAAATAAACCATTAAATCAAAACTCATTTTTACTTTACATTTATTATTTGAAAAATTCTGAAAAAACATTAATAAAAATATTATTAAAAAAGAAGAGACTCTCCCAATATAGTTTTGGCCATTTTATCTTTTAAGGTGATGAGAAAAACGACCCCTTTGAATATCTAATTATGTATTAAAATATAGTTTTTAAATTTTTATAAGTTATTTTTTATTAACTCACTTGTGATTGGTTTAGAGGGATATCATGTGAAAGAGATGCAATGTGCTATGAATCAAACTTTAAAACATAAGAAGTGGTTGGCATAAAAGGATATCATGTGAAAAATGTGCTAAAAATCAATTTTAAAATGTAAAGTTGAAAATTGGGTTACCAGGAGCAAATGGAGTAATTATTTTCCTTGATGAATAAAGAGAGATTCAATTCACTAGGGTTCTGGGTATAATGTGAAATAACTAGGTTGAATATATATCTCTTCATAAAGGGCTAGGAATTGCCATAGACAAAGGAATTCATCGATTAACAATATGTGGAGACTCAATGCTTGTAATTAAACAACTATAAAATATTGAAGAATATCTTAATAAGGTTCCCACAACACTTTCAAGGATCCATATGTAATTGAGGCATTTCAAGGGAGTTAAATTTTTCCATATCATTCATCATTTGAATAGTGATGCAAATGCTCTAGCAAATAAAACGACTAGACTAGAACAAGGTGTGATGGAGCTCAATAATATATATACAAGTTACACCCCCTTTCATGAATCAACAACAAATTGTAAAGGAAAAGGTTGGGAGATTCGATAACCAAAATAAATACCCTAGTCGTCGAAATTCCAATTGGATTCATTATAAACATTCATAATTAATTATTGAATTAACCGTGCACCAATCACAAGGAAATTGGAGGCAGAGTTATCAACTAAATCATATATGGAGTACGAAAGAATTAATGAAACCTATAGGATGTCCTTGATTGAAATCAACAAGAATTATAGTTGATAGCTGTTTGGGTCAAACTAAGGAAATTTTGGGCTCTCTAGTTTAAATTTTCTTGGCAATCCAAGCAATCATTCAAGTTTCAAACATTCCTCAGTTATTGTAGAAATCCTCTGTCCATATTGCAATTTAATGGTGGATGTGTGTGAGGTTCTTTTTTCCTGTTCCATGGATCCAGTTAGCATAGTATTTATTTATCTTGGTAGGAGTCATTATCCCTCTTTAGGTTCTCCTGCACTGGTTATCCAATAGTGAGGCATGCTTTTTCTTTGCTAACAATTTCATTGAGGAGAAAATTAGTTGTTCTAGATCAATGAATTATTTGGATCAATGATACTTTGAGAAAGCTATGGCTCAAATGAACCATATGATCAACATATTATCGAAATCAATTATTGTTTTTTTGGAGCTCATGAACAAGCGTATTTAACTAGAGGACAAGGAAAGAGCCTTGCAATTAGTGTTAGTGGATAATAAAATTAAGCTTCTTAGGTGGAGGAAACAATTTGAAATGCCAAAGTGGAAATACTGGAAGTTGCTCTCAATCATGGTGTAAAGAACAAGAAAGAGGAGATGGACATCAACGTAGTTTGGCATAATAATAGGAGCCACATATTTGAATCTTGAGGCCAAGAATATCTAGAACATGAAGCAAATATGAGAAAATCAGACCCACAAGCGGGGCTGCCGGGTTGTAGTTTCTCTTAATAACTTTATGATGTAATGCATGCATATTTTGTTGCTAAGTGTCTTTTGTAGGATATATGGTAGATAACAATGTTGGAATGTAAGAAAAAGAAATTATAGAAGTAGGGAAAACTCTGCTTGGAAGGGATTGGACAATGAAATATTTGAAATGAAAGGTATTGACCTACAATCTAGTTTTTCTTCTTTTTAATATAATCCCTATCTATTTCATTAAGAAAAAAAATTGAAAAGCATATACATTTATTTACCTTACTATTTCAAATAATTCATCAAGTATATTATGTTGGAACTACCAAGAGGGGGGTGAATAAGAACATCAATAGTTCTCATTACAATTAGTATTTATTAATTTTTAGAGCATTACATAATAATGAAACATCAACACATAGAAATAACAATGCACACAAATTTTTTAGGTGGAAACCCTTCCGGGAGAAAAACCAACAAACACTTCTCTAATATGATTTATGAGCACAATACATCGACTCCAATTGAAAGGGAAGCACCAACCCCCTAGAACTCTGGAAAAAAATTCTAGTTTTATCAGGCAACTCCAACTCCTGAAAGGATGCTCCTACACCCTGTTTTACCAGCACCCACTGGAAGGATGCTCTACTACCCTGCAAGCTCCAACTTTCCCTTGCACCACCCTACCACCCTAAGGTGTTTTTAGGATACAACTTGAAGGTGACTTAAAACACATGCCTTGCACCACCAAACCACCCTGAAATATAAATTAGATAAAAAATTATGGGCTCTCATACCAGGGTTAATGACCCACTTAAAAGATATTTAGTGAAACCCTACAATGAAACCCTTACCACTGAATGACAATGAAAACCTTACTGCTGGACTCCTTCATTTGTTGTAAAATGATAAGGACAATGTAGCAATAGACTACTGACCTTCTTCAATATTGATGAATGCAAAATATTATTCAATCTCATATTGATGCAATATTTATGTGACAATAAATAATGTACTTGATGCCAAAACTAGCTTAACTGCTTATTCTATCCTCAACATAGTGAAGCTTATATTGACTCCTAATGATCACTCTTTTCAAACCCTTATTGCAAACCATACAACTGCAAAATGAATATGACGATGAAACCCTTACTACTACAATATGATAATGAGATTGTTGTCAATGAGACTCTATTGACTGTGAAAATTCCTTGAATGCAAATACTAGAGATTTATCTGTTAACCATTAGTGTTTATTTGTCTTCTATTATTTACTTACAAACAATAATGATAAATTGACAATTGCATTGTTCACAATAAAAAAACCATGGAAATATAAATTACAAAAATGAGAAATATATGCAGAGACAAAAATTGACACTGTTATTTTTGGACAACTGCCCCTACCCAAAGTGAAAATGAGTGTAGTAGATCATTATTTCTTCAGAAAGTTCAAGAGTAAAATAATATACCTTCCAAACTGGCAAGGCTTTGACAATATTCAACTGGAAAAATTAACTGGAAGACACCCTTATCTCCCTCTGCAACTGATTTAGCCCTCACTCGCAAACTCACACTTCCTTTGCGGCTCGCTCTAAAGTTTAGAAATGTGCATTTCTTGTGCATATAATTTCGTACAACTTTGAAACTACTTCCAGGCGATATGTCTAGCCTCTCTCTGCCTCTGGAATCAATTTTCTCTGCCTCCGAGACATTGATCCGAAAGATGACAACTAAAATGAGTCTCTTCTAGCAACTCGCATTAGGTAACTAATTATTTGCATTGTTGTTGTTACGGGAATAAGTACCCTAGGGCTTTGGGTTGAAACCCCAACAGAGCAAGAGCAAATTACAGTAAGAAACACTCATACAACTTCGGAAACATGCTTATATAAACAAACTACGCGATAGCGACCATACTTAGATGTCCTTCGTTTGGGTAGTTCCAGTAGGGTTCAGACCCTATGTGACTCCTGATAATCTTCGAATCTGCAAATCAACCAATCCGAACATACATAGTAGCATATAGATAAAGCATTTTAATGAAATCAACTTTATATCATATAAGCAAGATGATTAATTATACATCAAAATGACATTCATACATGAATTACAATAGTATTTGATGCATAAACAAAGTTAATCTCAGGAACAAGATAGTGTTTCTTTTTATTGTAGAAAGCTATAACCAACACAGAGAGAATTCACCTGAGTCTTCTTCTTCCAGCTCCAAGCAGAACCATCCTCCAGATCCGTCTAGTCCCAGTCTTCAACAGCCTCCTTCAATAACCAATACCATGATATCTCAAGCAAGTGGGAGAATATCAACACTCAAGGAAACAAGGGTTTTCTGAACTTGGGGAAGTGCTTGAAGCATAGGGATACTTCAGACTCAGTTAGGGGATAATCTCAATATAGTAATTCTATCTCTTCTCCTCCTTAAGTCCTTCCCATAGATGTCTATTTATACTTCTCCCAATTAGTTTTTTAGCTGGGAAACAGTTGGGCCATGGGCACTAGGAGGTCATCAATAGGTAAAACCTATGAACTCTACCCATAGTTAAGGAAATGTATATGTGTATATCCAACACATATACATGGTTTGGATATAAACTAAACCGCGTGTACACGCTTTTATCACAGGGCAAAGTAGTGTACAGGGAGTAAAACATTGTTTTTAAAATATTTGGACCAAGTCTGGAAGGAGGGGTTGCCCTAGGCCATAAACCAAGCATCACAAATACCAAGGGTCATATTTGGAGCTATAATAGATGCTCCCTAATATATGTGGTCAGAAGAGGTACATGATGGCTGAATTATATTAAGTATATGGAAAGGAAACCTGTCAAAACTGAGAAGGACTTCACCAGATTTCAGCCTGCCACGCCATCAAAAAGAGATCAGAAAGAAACAACTGTCTGAGGCAGGCATACCCATGCTCAAAGAATGTAAAGCATGTTTACATATAAAGTACAAGTAGATCCACTATGTATACAAGTATAAAAGACTAAAAGTACATAATGGATCATCTGATCGTGATCGAACAAGTACATGTCTAAATATCACATATAACAAGATGATCAATGAAGCTAATCACTAATTTCAAAAACTCATCCCAATAGTACCAAATGAACATGATGGAATAAGATGATACGACATCGCAACTCAGATGCCAGCATATAAGATGTTACTGTGAAGGACTACAACATATAATGTGGATGGTGTGGACTAGTAGTAACAAGAGCAATTGACAAGTGAACCAAAACATGTTGATGCAACCCTAGGTCTTCACTGACCGCCGTGGTACATTTCTACACAATGGGAATAAATGATCTTAAGTCGACCATGTGAGAAATCATTTGATTACCAGTCATTGATGTATACCATTAACAAACACGAGACTACTCATCGATAATGATAATGAGAGTCAAGGTACCTAGTACAATCTAACAAGTGCGAATGAATGAGCTGAAGACGAACACCTAGAAGAATCTATCAATTAGGGGACAATGATGGTTTCCCACTATTGATAGTGAAGGAATCTGCCACTGATGACTGCAAACCCCACGTTACTGCCAAATGGACTCTAGATCTTTGCCCCAGAGCAATGAGTCATAGTCGATAGGAAAAGATCTGCTAGAAGGAAGGCAATAAGGCATCCTTCATCAATCTAGTGCGAGTGTAACCCGTAGGCCAATAATGTGGAAGGAATCAGATGAAAAAATATGTAGTAACCCGACCGAAGCACATTTCCAATGTACACAATATGTAGCTAGCGCACGATAGAAACCCTCTGAACCAACCAATAATGAAAACTGACACAGAGGCGAGGAATCCACCAATAGGGTCAAATGGAAACCAAGGCACTACACGAATCCCAATGTGTGATAATGAAAGATGATGTCAAACACAAGGGAAACCACTCAGTCAAAGACCCATGATCCTAATCAATGTTGAGCACAAGGTGACCTATAAATAATGAAAATAGTGTCAGGGTGCAGCTCTAGGCCTGCCCTCGGAGCAATATGTCATCATCGATAAGGACAAGACCTGCCAACAAGAAGTCAATGGAGACCTTCTCAAACTAGCACGAGGAAAAGACTAATATAATTGATGTGATGACGAACATCACACTGACAACCAGGGATGGTTGGCTGAAAAATAGGTCAAGAGACACCGCAGAGAGGTCGACTTAGGCTTACATCCCTTGAACAAAAGCACGACTCAGTGATGACTACATGGTAGCATATGATAACTTTGTATAAGTTCGTCATGCAGGAGGCACGAGCGAACTCTCCATATGATTGGAAGAGGTAACCATTCGGAGGAGAACTGACTCAATAACAAGGTTAAGGCATACCTAAGTCAAACTAAATCCTGCCCAAAATGGAGGAGAGACTTTCTCTTGATTGATTTGTTCAAGGGTGACACAACTGACTCTAGATGCCAACAATATATGGAAATGTTGTTCAGTTCCCGCTCTTTTTGGAATATATAATTTTTTTTTTGAATTTTATTTAAGTTGGAAAAAGAATAAAAGAATGCTATAATATAGTGGAAATAATGAGTGTCAGAGAAATAGATGTCTAGTTCCTGGGATGGGAACAATCCAATGCTCAATGCAAGGAGGTGAAACTGGTCAAGGACACTCAAAAGGATCTTCCTTCCACGGGTCAAAGGGTGTGTCAAGTTGCAGAAGCTAAGTGATTGCATGGTTGATCTTGCAGAAGACATGGTCAAATAAGTGGCTTAAGCACGAGTCCAAGTGAAGCCGGCTCAAGGCTAAAAGGTGCAAATAGTCAAAATGCAATGCAACAATACAACTCAACACAAAGGAGCCTCTAGGGTATAAGGCTAGAAATAAGGGTAGAAGTAAAGAGAATGTGTCTTCAATGCACAAGTCATGGCGGGACTAAAGAGGACTCCCGAGCCTACTTATTAAAACAGCATGGGCAACCAATGTCAGTGAGGTTCTAACTACGATGCCCATGTAAATGATGGCTCTACCATTGCATCATGATTTAAAAGATCAGCGAGTGAACATGGTTTGCTAACCAAGACAGCATGGGGTCGACCCTATGGCTAATGTATCGTTGAACGGAGGCTAGTATGCAAGGTGCAATGGAAAAAATGGGTTCCCTAACCTATATGCCAGTAAGTGAACGATACCTACCATGACGGGTCAACAGTCATGGGACTAAAATAAGATCTTGAAGAAGTGTCCAGAATATCCTGAAACGATAACCCATTCTCGACAATCAAAGCCACAAGTCAAAAAATTCATGAGACGAAAAATCAAGTTTTGAGAAAAAATCTTAAAATTTCAAAGCTATATATTGACTTTTAGACTCACAAAGTTTTCATTTGCATTTGGAAAAAAGTTATGGATCAAAAAGGAGCAAACTTGCCTCTGAAGAATTCAACCATTCAAATCGCGTCAAAGTTACCAGGCAACCCTCAAACCATACTTGCAATGTTTTGTAATGATTTTTAGAAGTTTTAATTAAGATTTGACTGTGCGAATTCTTGTCAACCCTACTCGTGTATATGATGACCCTACACGCGACTATGTGTAAAGGGAACCAGCGTGTACGTGAGTTGAAATTCAAACTCAAATGATAACGGTTGAAACTCATTTCCTTTTAGGATGACTATCACATGGAGAGAGAGAGATATACCACAATTGAAAATGAGGTAATGAATGACCAAACTACACTAGAGGCATTGAGAGGGTGGGCTTGTTGAAGTTCTTCAAAATGCTGAACATGAAAGTGAACACACGCCTGCTTGAGTTATTGATCCACTACTGGAGTATGGAGGATGACGCCTTCATGATACATCAGATGCCTCTCAAGATTGAGGTGGAAGACATCTACTTTATCACAGGTGTCTCCCGAAGAGGGGAGGTTGTGCATTTAACCGACCAGACACGGAGTAGTCTTTCAGTAGAAGACTATGTACACATATATTGTCCTGGGCATCCGGAAAAGTTTGGAAGTCGGATTCCAATAAAACATGTGGATAGTTTATCTCTCAGGATTTTGTTGTTTACCATTGCCAGGGTAAACAGATCAACTTCACTACATCAGGCTTCACGGGTGTCCATGAGCCTGGTAGTGGAATGCCTAACCACTGTGTTCAATTGGTGCACACCTCTTCTAACAACCATGAAGAGCCAACTGACGTCCATTCAGAAAGGTCACACTAAAAACTTTGGATATGGGACCATTTTATGCTCCTTCTTCGAGAATGTACTTGGGTTACATCCCAAGGTATTTTTCTCTATTAGGAGCCCGCGAGATCCACAGATGGGTAGGTGGGCTGACTTGATGAAATGCCTTGGAGGCAGGGACATGCTGAGGATGACTTTCGATGATGATTTTTTTGCCTGGTGGGACCAACAAACATCATAGTCGACGACTACCCTTATGCTGGTATGGATTTCTGAGGAGATGTAGACTTGGTTTTGCCACCAAACATAGCATGGGGAGACATAGGTAACAATTTTCTAAGTTTTTATCAATTTTTAAGATTTCTTGCTTTTGTTTTTTAAATATGAAAATGAACTTAGAAATATTTTTGATGGGACAAAATACTGACAAAATGATCATGTTCCAGATGTGGGTCCAGTGAGACCAGATGGATTCCCGCAGAAGAGGTGCTGAAGAGGCAACTACTAAGATAGAGAGGGTCTTATATGCAGTCCAAAGAAGATTGGTGAGATTGACTCACTAGGTATTGATGGTAGCCATAGAGGACCTACCTGAGGAGATGCCGCACCGCGTGGTAGGAGTACCACGGGACTGGGTCCGCATACTTCAACATGTGGCCAATGCAGTAGTTACCTTCTTAGCCGCTCATCATGAGCTGGGTCGATAGATAGACTGGACATGATTATGGGCATTTACTCCCGATTTTGTATATTTTTTTTTGAACACTTTATGTATACATGGAAAAATTTTATGATAATATATATATATATATATATATAATATATATATTATTATATATATATATATTATCTATATATATATTATATAATATATATATATAATATATTATATATATATATATTATATTATATATATATTATATTATATATATATATATATATATAAAGTTCCAGATTTTTGATGTTTGTTTTTAACTTGATGAATGATTGATATGCCAATCTAATGTTTGATTAGCGATAGAATATGCTAATGAATTTTCAGATTGTGGAATGTGCACATATGTAATATAAACAAATGATCGTTGCAACATCACCACTCTCAAAAATTGGTGATATAAATAAGGATCCCGAACTCGATAAATGTTATTTAATTGTGACACTACCAGCTGTGAGTCAAGATACACTACCAACGAATCAATTCCATAAGAAATAGCTTCAGATAGTAAATTAATAATGGCATATTATTCGGAAATGTTATTTGAAGCAGGACCAATACATACTCCCCTTGACACCATCAACTGACCAAATGGATAATAAATCACCCAAGCTACAGAAGCAAGATTCCGAGTGTGCCGACTAGAACCATCGGCGAATCCGAAATAGACTAAGTCATCCATCAACACCAGCCAAAGCAGATAAAAAAAGTGTTGATATCACAAAAATGCTCGAAAAAAATGTACAAAAATACAAAATATACAAAGAAGCCATTGCTTGGCCATAACCTAAGAAAAATACTTCTTGAGGTAGAGCTCATTTTGGGACTCTGCCAACTTGTTCCCTTCAAAATTGACTAATTCACAAGCCCCTTTTTCGAAAACTCGTTTTACTATAAAGGGACCATGCCACATAGACTTGAATTTGTCTGCCCCCAAGGCGTCTTTATCTTGGTCATAGACCAAGACAAGGTCGCCTTCAGAGAATACCCGAAGACAAACAACTTTATCATACTGAGTTTTAACCCTTTTCTTATGGGTCTCCTTTATTATGGCGGCATCTCGACGCTGCTCATCGAGATGTTCCAAATGAACTAGGCGCTCTTTGAGACTAGAGGTCTCTGGAAGAAGCTCAACAACTAACTTAAGGGATGGAATTTCAATTCAATAGGAAAAATAGATTCCAACCCGTAAACTAATTGAAAAGGTGTAAAACCGGTGGCAGTCCTTACCGAGGTTCGGTATGCCCAGAGAGCCGGGTATAACATGATGTGCCAATTGGAGTGATTTTTGTCAATTGTCCTTTGCAGGATCTTCTTGAGGGACTTATTCACGGCTTCGACTTTCCCATTGGCCTGAGGATAATACAGAGACGAATTCTCCTGCCGGAAGCCCAAGTTAAGAGCCAATTTGGTCATCAGTTGGTTCTAGAAATGACTACCATGGTCAATGACAATCTCTCTCGGGATACCAAAACATGAAATAATCTGATTGAAGAGGAACAATGTTGTTGTTTCACTATCATTTTTATAAGTGGGCATGGCCTCAGCCCACTTAGTAAAGTAGTCTACGACCACTATAATATACTTGTGATTCATTGCTGAAGGTGGATTACAAGTGGTAAAGTCAATGCCCCACTTCGTAAAAGGAACAATAGTGACAATAGGGAAAAGAGAAGCTGAATGCGCGCACATATTCCGAGTATAGACTTGACAAGTGTGGCAATGTTTGACTGCTTCAATACAATCTTTAAAAATATAAGGCCAAAAGTAGTCGGCACACAAGATTTTTTGGGCTTTTGCAAGCCCTGATAGATTACCACCACAAGCTCCACTGTGGCAATCATTGAGTATAGATACTACTTCCTCCAAAGTTAAACAACACCTACAGATTGAATCAACCCCTCAGCGATATAATGTATCACCAATGATAGCATAGTTCTTAGCAAGGTGACATAATTTTCGATGTTCATCCTTGGAGGAAGCATGCGGGAACTTCAAAGTTTGGAGATATATGATGATATCTCCATACCAGGCGTCTTGTGAAGAGGTG
>APFE030144373.1:0-56185 GCA_000404065.3 Pinus taeda | reverse complement strand
ATATATATATTTTGCATTGAATGTTTTTATAGGTTCCAACCAGGGTATCCACAGGAAGATCTTTGAAATGATAAATTACTTCACTCTTCTTAGATGATAAAACCATCCTCATCTATTACAGACTTTGCACTTTAGGGGGCAATCTGTTACACGAAAAATTTTCACCATGACTTTCTGTAATCTGTGTGAGTCTATCACCACTCATACATACCTCCTTTGCAAGTCTTAAACCTCAACTTTGCATATCAAGCTTTGAAAATGAGAGAAAGTTCTTAAAAATCTCTAAAACTCTGGTTTCGCACTTTCTCTTAGCATTACCTGCGGTGCCGCACCCACTGGTCATGTCCCCTGCGCACCTGACTGCTCTGTATCTGCATGTATAGGTGTGAACCCCTGTAAAAGTTAAAATGGCACAAGTTTATTCTTAAAAACTCACTTTGATTCAATTCTGGAAGCTTCTAGAGGGAAGCTTGCGCTGGAAAGTTCGCTCCTTGAGGATTCATGCATCTCATCCCTTAAGGAGCTAACCCCTTGATGTGAGGAGCTTATCCCCTTGAAGAAGGACTCTATCCCTTCAATGGTGGACCTGTAACCTCCTTTCCTTGCACTATAAAATGAAGCTTTGGGCTGGTTACTAAGGAGGTTAAAAGCTGAATATTTTTGAGGGTAAATGCTGTTGGAACTTAGTCTTCCTTATTGAGCTTTTGAGAGGAAATATCACATACCTTTTGATCTCATTTGGAAGAGAGTGAGGCTTGTCAAAGTAGAGGAGATTCCTGCTTGGACCCTGGGAAGAGCTTGTACATCATCAAGGCACCAAGGTTGTAAAGTTCTTCTTCTTCAAAGTTAATACAATCAAGTTTATTTTTCTCAATGAGCTATGTTTAATGGTTTATTTCATAGACTCTTTGATCACTATGATGAAGATGATTTATTATATTAGCTATGCAGGTGTTCTTTGATGTGTGCTTGTTTGTGTTTGCAGGTTATTAAAAAGGGAACTCTTTGAAGCTGTTGGAGCAAGGCTGCCACAAACTAGCGTTGGACTTAAGGTAGGGTCTAAAACACCTCTTAGTTTTTATCGATGAATCGTAATATGTTTAGAGAAATGTAGATTTTCTTGTCTTTCTTGTTGCTAGATATCAATTGATACTAGGGAGATTGGTCTTGTCCGCAAGAATGATTTATCTGCTTAACACTTCACCACCTGATCAACCACATCTTTTGCACCCTGCTCCACCTAAACTACCCCAGATGCCTGCCCAGCCAAACCTGAACTGGGACAACAGACTAGCACAACAAGTATACAGTGGAGAGAAATCCTATCCTGCTTATGCTGTGGAGATTTAGGAAATCAACCTAAGATCTGGGAGAGTACTCCCGGACAACCAATCTCTACCTCCACCTAGGGAGAGTGAGGAATAAAGAGAGGAAAGCATGCCTCATTCCATCCACCATCCACCTTCCCTAAGCCTTCCATCACCTTCAACACCCATCCTTTTTCTCTCAATTGTATCATGTAGAAATACATGGAACACATATTTCGTTAAAATTGGAATTTTTTTTTTTACAAAGACATTAATATAATTGAGCTTTTTGGTTATTTTGAAATTCTAGATCCACTATTTAATTCCAAATTTAATGAAATATGTGTTATGGGATCCTGTAGGTTTTCAGGACATCCTGTAGAACATATTTGGACATCTTGTAGGTTTACCTATAGTGGCCTGTTTTGAGGCCGAATTGAGGAAAACGCCTCTAGGAAGCTAGAAGAGGTCCCCTACTGGTCTCCCCAACCTTCTAGCCATTCACCATCATCCCTAAGCCACTTGCCACATCACCAAAAGAGATTAGCTTTCACACTTTCAAATAAAAAAGGAAAAAAGAAAAACATAATTATTTTATTCATTTACATGCACAGTAGTAAAATGTTTAATGCTTTGAATTTGCATGCTTAGGATAGTACATTTGCATACATTTTAGCAGTCATTTGGAAAATGGTGTGTTTCAGCATTTGATTTCACTCTTTTCCTTACTGCAGTAGACAAGCTTTCTCTTAGAGTATATTTCTCTTCCCTCATTTGTAATCAAGCTTCTTCTGAATCCATAGAAGTCTATTTTGAAAAACCTTAGTGGCCTATCACCAGCTTAGTAGTGACAGAGAGTAGACTCATCACATTTACTTGTGCATACATCACTGTCACCTCCAAGTTGTATGAACCCCTGGTTGATAAAGTAAAGTTGGTAGCCCCAGGAGTTGCAACATTCTTGCTGCAATACTGGTGCTCATTAGTTGGGATGTGGATATCTCATGCTCTATTGCTTTTGAGGCCAATAACATCAATGAAGATTAATTGTTTTTCATGTGTTTGTTGCTATGATTTTCCCTATAAGCACTTGTACTTATGCGTGGTTAATGCCTTGCTTATTTAAAGAATGAAGTTGATAATAGTTAAGGTTGAGTTTAATTCCTGTAAGATATGATGGTGCATAATATGATGTTGATGTGATGAATGGTTTCTAATTAGTTTCCTTAAAGACTGTAGATTCCCTAATTACTAACCTTGGTCTAAAGTATGAGTTTTAAATTCTTCTTTTGGGTCTCGGTACAAAGACTATATGAATTAAATAATGTTGATTTGGCATGGTATCCATTTTCCAATTATAACAAAGCATGATAAAGAAACTGGAATCTTCTAAATGCATGGTTATGGATGAGTTGACATGTGCACGTGCATGTAGACATTTTGATTTTAGAAGAATTATGCTTGAGATATTATGGCCTAGGTTTTGAGAATGTGACTAATACGAGACATGTGTGTAGTTGCAGGGAAGCGTGCTTGGCACAACGTGGCAAGGAAATTGGTACAACGTTTTTCTTTATTAATGCACTAACAACTGAGTGTATGTGGCAACACATAACAAGACTCAATGGTAGTAAAAACAGATGTGTATTGTAGCATGGGCAGCGATATATGGACCAAGTCCATTAAGAACGATAAAGAGGGATAACCCTCCAAAAGAAGATAACCTTCAAAAATTTGGAGCTCGAACTCAAAGAATTGGAAGATGAGCTAAATATTTGTAGATAATAACCCAAAAAACTCACCAAGGAATAACAAGAACTGGATGAGTGGAAGGATGAGTTGCAAAAGTGGTTGGGGAAAATAAAATACCAAGTTGAATCCTCCAAAAGAAAGGGCGATAATAGTAGGAAGATGCCTCCTGAGGCTAGGGAGGAGAAGAATATAATATCATATTGGTGTTGTGGAGAAGAGCATTAGAAAATGGACTATCCCCATGGGAAGAAAAAGAGAGAAAATAACCCCTGCGAGTCACAAGGACAAACAAAAACAACGCAAGATGTTGAGAAGGAGGAGGGGGCACTCCCTCAAGCTCCTTGATATACACATATATATGATGGGAGATCCCCTGTGAACTTTGGGAACATAAGACTTCAAGGTTGTTGCTAGCCTTGTAAACAAGCCTTGAATTGATTTATAAGTGTGCATATACATGCTTGTATCATGGCTAAAATTGCCATGAATGCTAGATTCATAGAGGTTGAGATGATTTTGGGGGACTATTTATTTTATGCTTATGGGATGTGGCTTTAATTTACTGACTTCATGGATTGATATCATTTTGGTTTATACTTATGCATGGCCATGGTAGTTTTTGGTTTTGGTTATCATGTTGTTTTTTATCTTGTTTATGATGTTGTTTCATTGCGGATTCATGTATGACCATTGTTGTGAATTTCATGTCCCTTTTGCAATGATTTTCCTCGTTCTTCCTCTTTCATTGGCCTTCAAGTTTTTAATTTCAAATTATATGCTTGCGGAATCTTGGAATAAGGATGTTGGAATGGAAATAAGGCCACAAAATGCTAAAAAAAAAATGGGGGGGCAACATTTGACAGGCATGAAGGAGATAATTAACAATAATCCATTAACATAAGCATATATAAGTTTAGAAATGCAACATTAATAATACATTAACCTCCTAAAAACTAAACTTTTAAAATTAATTAAATATAAACAAAATTATTATTATTAATTTATTTTATCTAAATTTTAAATAAAATAAAAGCTTATTACATAAACAATTCGCTAAAACAAAAACAATTAAAAGAAAAACAATAAACATCCATCACTTAAAAAACATAGATTAATATAGAATCAAATAAAATTAACATAAATTAGGTAATTTATCAAAGGATATAAACTTAGTTGAAAAAAAAACAAACTAATAACATTTAATTTAAGCAATTAATTAAAAACTATAATAATTATATTAATGTAAAATAAATAAAATTAAAATAATATTTAAGTTTTCGTTTTTTTAAACGGTCAGAAAAGGGTTTAAAGACGACTGCCTCTCATTTACATTTAACGAGTCAAGAGGAATAACTCGGCAATCTTTTCATCTTTAAACGGTCAGAAAAGATCTAAAAGTAGACCTCCATTTTTATTCTCTTTAACGAGTCAAAAAGGGAAAAAATACTCGGCAATCTTTTCATATTTTACAAGTCAGAAAAGAGCTTAAAGGTGACTTGTCCTAGAGGAACGAGTGGTACAAGGGGTAGCAACTGGTTCTGGCAATGGTGGAACTGCTCAAAACATGTAATGGTCAAGAGGTTGGCTAACAAAACCACTCATAACTGCAGTCCCTCAGGAAAGGAAAACAAGCAAGTGAAAGCATATGATTGGCCAAAGAGATGGTGGCGATGGGATGAAAACAACCCAGGCTCATCTAACAGAAATTAGCGGATAAAGACATCAATCACGAGATGTAAAATGGCTATGGGTTCATTTTTACACAAGCTTGAACCATGGAGAACTCTGCTTGGATTCGGTTTCATGTTTACACAAGCTTGAAACGAAAAACTATGCTTGTTATAAGTTCGCATGCCCCCAGCATAATGACGCAAATGAGGTACATGCCCCCCAAGCTTCATTGCATTCAACAAAGTGGATGGAATGAAGGTTCACTTTCGAGATCTTGGAAAGACTCGACTTGTATTTTACAAGATCTTAATTAAGAGACTCGATTTGAAAAGGGAGTTGTTTCATTTTTTAATGAGGTAGACACAGTAAAAGAACTATCCTCATAACCCTTGTGTCATTTTTTAACGAGCTTGACACAAGATTAGGTACTATGCTTGACTAGACCCAGCTTCATTTTTTTAAGTTGCTTGACATAGGAAAGCGAACTATGCTCCACCAGACCTAGTTTCATTTTTTAAGGAGCTTGACATAGGAAAGCGAGCGATGCTCCGCCGAGACCTAGTTTCATTTTTTAAGGAGCTTGACATAGGAAAGTGAACTATGCTCCGTACGAACTTCATCATGATGAACAAGAAGTCATAGCTTCCAAGAGTGCCACTCCCGGTGGAAGGATCACATCTTGGAAGTTAGGACCCAATGCCCCCAGGACACTATGCACGACGGCGGCATCACTGGATACAGGCACGGGGTAAGTAGCCACGTAGTTGACCTGCAGCGGGGCAGATGCAACCGGTGGATAAAAACTAGGAGGGGATGTCAACTGCGCAGGAGGCACCGGGGGACTAAAGAACGATAATTGATCAATAGTCACAATCCTTCCATCGTGTGGAAAGCAAACTACACGGAAAAGTGAAGAGACAAGGGCCCCCATGGCATAAACATAGTCACGACCAAGGAGAAGACTGAAATCTAAAGCACCTTGGGTAACTAGTACGTCTATATAGACGGTTTTGCCTCCCAAAGTAATAGGGAACTGTGGGAGGATCCCTAATGGTTGACTAGTTCCTCCGTCAAACGCCATCAGATTCTGCGCGACCGGCACAAGCTATGGGGAGCCCAAAGCTTGCCAAGTAGTGGAAGGCATAAGACTGACAGATGCACCCTCATCCAAGACAGTGCCCGGTACTGCCGTATCATTGGCATGTACTGTAATCTGGAAAGGCACATGGGATGGAAGGCGGAAGGCGGTCAAATGACTCCAGTCGAAGGAAACGACTGAACTACTTGGTGGGGGAATCGTATGATTGCCCCCCTGCTCCGAAGAGGGACTCCCGAGATCAACTGGGATAGGAGAGTCGTTTTCGGACTCAAGAGAATCTGACGAGACGAGAAGAACATGAGCATGATGCTCTTTCGAAATAGAGGGATCGACAAGTGGGGAACCTGAGTCGACATTCTTCCTGACCAATGGTTGGTCTGGAACAGGCTTAGCACAGCCCAGTTCGAAAAGAGGAGGATGGACAAGAGAAGGATCTAAATCAATCTCCTTGTCGATGGGGAGAGGATCTGAAGAGAGCCTCTGATAACCAACAGGGAGTTGAGGTGAAGAAGCTGTAAGGCTTTCCAAAATAATGGAAGCTTTATCCATGAGTGGACAAAGGTGAAGGGGATGATTGCCTTCACATAGCTTATAGGGGATTCGAATCTTCCCTTTATTCTTAGCATTGCCAGTTGATAGGGTAGCATCGCCATGAGCTTCAGAGGACGATGAGGGGCAGGCCGGATTGTGAGACCATACTTCTAAGATCCTGGGGATGCCAGGACAATCACGAAGAAGATGGTGATCCTTGCACAATTTACAAGGATACTTAACCTTCCGTGGAGGAGCAAAAGGAGTTCCGACTTGAGCTGTTCTCGAAGCAGTAGCTGCACTTGTAACCTCTCGCTTAGGCGACTTCGTCTTCTTTGTCTTCTTCTTCTTCTTCTTCTTCTTCTTCTTAGCCACCTGGTTACTTGAATCCAGACTTTCATTAGGCGAAGTGGAAGATGAAGACATAGAAACAGGTAAAGAAGGGGAGAGGTCCACCTTGGAATCAACATGATGTTGTTCAGGTGGAGGAATTGATGGATCAGTAACTGAGACACTAGGAACCACAAAGGTTGAGAACAACCATACAGGCAACCCAACAGTTAACCTAGGAAGGGACAACGTTGCCATGTAAGGAGCACCAACATTCCCAAAAGGAGGAAAATGAGCAGGATTCCCAGCAGAGGGGATTCCTAGGTTGGTGAACTCTGGAAAAGTTGCCATCAAAACTAAAAATCACACACAGGGCTAAAAAAGAGCCAAGACACACAATCAAATGGCCAACAAATAGAATCTAATAGGGCATGTGATCGCAGGCGAATAAATTTTAAGACATTAGGACACAACTTGACCTTTTCATCTTTAAAGAGTCGAGAAAAGGACAAAAAGATGACTCTAGTCGCCTTCGAATGTTTAGTGAGCCCGAAGTGACAAATGCTCAAGTGAGCCTTTTCTTTTAAGGAGTCCGAAAAGGATCAAAAAGTTACTACTCTAGAGAAACTAGGCGAGGGGTTTACCAGACAATCCATAAAATTGCATATACACCTTAGCAATCATATGAAAGCCAAGGACTTTCCGTACGACAGTCAATCTTCCCGAATGCTGTGTTCGGTGCGTTACGGGATGTAAGGCGGCAGACACGACTTCCTATGGATCAAGGATGATAACCTAGTGGAGTCTCCCCATATACTCGACGGTACGTGGGAGCACAAGTCCGTACTAGACCATAGTTGAGTCACAAAAGGAGGAATCACCCAACCTTGAGTGGAAACAAAAGTGACTAGGTTTAACAATGTCGGAGCACGTCTCTAGCCTAGACCTCTAGAATATGAGCGTCATGTTCCAATGCGTTGTTAGATTTATTCAATTTATTTTAAAGTTGATCTTGAGTTAAGTTTTGGTTTTCAAGTCCTACCATATGTAATCTCTCAAAATCCCTAAATGCAATCTATATGCCAAAACATGTCATTCCATTTGATGAATGCTAATTACAAGAGAGTTAAAGAGCTTTCATGCAAATGAAACGATCACAAACAACAAAGAGTTTCCCTAATGTAGCTAATGCAAATCAATAAACTTTTCTTTAAGATCACTAAATCACTAATCGAAATGAAAAGTCCTAATTTTCATTAACTGATTCAAAGCAAAAGAGATTTTCTTTTCAATAATGGCAAAATGCACTAAAGAACTTTTTGAGAAATAACACAAACAAATTCTATCCAATACACACACGTTCAGTTCCTAAAATCAACAAATCAAACATCTAAAGAACCAAAAAGATCCCAAAGAGAACAATGAGCCGTGTGATCTGGGCTCAAAGTGAGATGAAGCGGAATTCAAGTGAAGATGAGGCAAATCACCCAAATAACACAACAAAATGATTCACAACTACCAAACAAGTGTAAGGGAGCAAACACAAGAGTCGACTGGACCACAAAAAGATCAAAACACCTTAGGAAGGCTCGATTCACAAGGCCACTAGATGCCCTAGGGCTAGAAATGCGAAATCGGTAGAAAAAAGCAAACACCTAAAGGGTAGCGATTGAAACCAATCAAATCACACTCCAACACACTCAAGTAGTCAAATAAAGGTACTTAGGACAAAACCAAGGCTCAAAAAGTTGAGAACCAAGCAAACTTCAAAAGTTTACAGGCTTGGCGCGACTGTCAGGCTGCAACAAGCGCCTTTCAAGGATTGGCGCGGGTTGTAAGTGTGCAACATGCGCCAACTGGCGTGATTGTCACGCTATAAACTAGCGCCAGTCGAGTTTGCTATGGAAAAATAAAAACAAAAGAGCCAAGGCCAAACCAGCAATACCTAAGTACTCTCAAGAGGCAAAAAAAACACAGGCATTCAACCCAGAAGGCTAAACAAGTGGGAGAAACCAAGGAAACAATCAAGGAACAAGGCAAGTTCCAAGTCATTCATTTTGCAAACCAAACCAGAGATGGACTGAAGTAGCGTTGATCTACTTCGCTAATGCAAAGCAATAGCATTTCGAAGGCTATCTAGCCAGACTTCAGGCTCCATCTAAAGTTTACAAATCAAACAACAAGACAAGATAAACAAACAAGGCAAAATCCAATTCCCCAGCGGAGTCGCCAAATTGTTGTGGAGGTGAATCCCCTCTGCGGATAGAGGCGATCCCACTAGCCTAAATGGGGTCTAGCAACAATCAAACAATGCTAACACGCCGGTTCCTAATTTTAAAGTAAAGGCCAATGATGAGATCCTACCTCGAATCCAACGCTAGTATTCATAGAAGAGTCGTCGCTTCCATTCTTTCGCTTCAGCTGGTCACAATCCTCATGATCCTCGTGAACAGACACCTGCACATGCAAAGAACAAGAAAAGTACAAGCATAAAATCCAAGAAATGCAACTATGTATCAGTCAGAAAGAATAGAACTCAAACATCATTATAAAGACACATGAGTGGAACCATAATGATAGTAGTCTATTATTATTGATAAACAAAAGAGAATACAACCAAGTTCTGACGTCAAATCCTCCTTTGGCTAGGTGATCATCAACACATGCCTTGCAAAGCTTGTAGGGGATGGGAACTAGCCTCTCTCTCCTTGATTACTTGGACATGGATCTCCTCCTTAAAGATATAGCCTCATAGAGATGAACAAGGCCTCTTGTAACATGAGCTTAGCAATTCTCAGACTTTGGGACTTAAATTTCGGAGCTTGAAAAGTAGAATTACTAACTAGCTTGTCAAAGGGAAAAGAACAAGCTTATATAGAGGTAGGAGGAGTAGATAAGACCATCCACTTGATTCATGGGATTATCCTTATCATTAGGAAGCTTCCATGAGAGGTGGAGAACTACTTCCCTCCTTGGGAGATACAAAGCCCAACTGAACTAACTCAAACTAGAATCAGTTCATGGATAGGTTAGAAGGAACCTTCAGAAGTTTTTTTGTTAAAAACTTTACCCAACTGGGTTGGCGCTAGTGCGACTCTGACACAGAGCGCCAGCTAGCGCGCCCTCTTTGGAGGATTTCCCCTATTGGCACGAGTGATACACTATGGAACAGCTCTAATGGAGAAAGGGCTATATTTTTGGGTATTTTGCAGAAGGTGTCTTCAGGGCATATGAAGTACATACTCAAGGGGATACAATGCAGGTGTTTTCAAGTTATGTCACTTCTCATAGGTCCCGGAATAGGTCCTCCAATGTACGGGAGAAGGGATAACAGGGACGGTGACAAAATACTGTGTAACAGGTAGATGCTCAAAAATCCGACTCAACTTACATAAAGAAGGGTAAAACCATTTATGACTCTTTAACTATCTACGTGCTCCACGACCACAATTTACAGAGACTTTACATTTTTATACAACAAACTTGGGCTTTCGCCCCAAAATTGACTGTAGGGGACCCCATGCCAACATCGTACAAGCATTGTCACGGTCAACCAACGATCAATCACAAGTGTCGCGCTTGTCGCTTACACCGTTGGTCACTCATGTTGCACATGTGCGTTTGTATGTTTTGAGTCATTTCGTCATCGAGTCATGCAAGTGTGTGTTCGCAAGATCACATATGCATATTTCACTCATTCACACACTTAGTCATTTTGCTGAAGTTCTAACAACTAGAATCTCCTCTAATAGTCAGACCATCACCCCACCATCAACTTGATTTACTGTCACCCAAAACAATGCAGAAGCACCAAGCAAGTAATTTCAAGTTGCACTGCCCGCAAGCAAATCAATCAATCTCCATACTAGTCAACTAAAGAGTTTGACTCGATAGCCACCCCGGGACTGGCTCCCATGAAAAATTACGTAGAGGCTACAAGAATTTCACTCTCTACTGACTAAGAAAATTAAATAGACAAGCCAAATAGACACCCAGTACCCATCCCTATCTCTCTCGAGAAATTGCACAATTTTTCTAGCCAGCCCTTCCGACAGTCGACCTACTGCTAGTCCAAAAAATTGTGCAGTTTTCATGAGCAGACGCTTTGCTACCCAACAGTCCACTCACCTTAGAAATTGTGCAGAGATGATCAGCAGGCCAGCCTCCCAACATCAGTGCAATGTCCTTCCCCAGCAGCTCCCAACAGTAGACTACTAATTCCCTCCAAGAATTGTGCAGTTTCTACTGCCAAGCTCCTGACAGCTGACTGCCAATTCCTTTTAGGAATTGTGCAGTTTCTGTTACCATTCACCCAGTAGCCAACTACCAGTTCCCTCTAGGAATTCTGAAGTTTTTGTTTCCAAGCTCCTGGTTTGTTCCTC
This sequence comes from Pinus taeda, assembly GCA_000404065.3. NCBI lineage: Eukaryota > Viridiplantae > Streptophyta > Pinopsida > Pinales > Pinaceae > Pinus > Pinus taeda. The sequence continues at coordinate 45,113 of APFE030144373.1, read as the reverse complement.
CAAAAATTGCGCAATTTCTATCTGCCAAGCCTCCCTGTAGCCCAGCCTTTTCCTCCAAAAAATTGCTCAGTTTTGCTGCTAAGCCCCACTGCCCATTTGTTCTAGAAACTGCACAGATTTTTCCTACCCAGCCTCCCTGCAATCAGGACTGTTCCCCTCAAAAACTGTGCAATTGTTTCCTCCAACTGGGCCAAAACTCGTGGACATTCATTATCGATCCGGATTGCCCATCTCCATCACCCAGTGACTCTTGCATAGTTTTCATCAGTAGTGCCCAGAGCCTCCATCCCGGCTCACAACCTTCTCGCCTCTCCCATTCACCTGCATCCAAAATGATCATGTATCATGTTAGACTAGGAGGTTTTTGGATTTGATGTCGTCTCGCCATGAATGAATATAGGAATAGGTACACAAACAAACATGGGGCGACAAAGAATGGGATGAGTGAAGGGGAGCACATGCAAGGGGACAAGTTCACCAATGGATGAACGAATGATGCATGCAAAGAGATGCACTCACGAAAGGACAATCATGCAAAGATGTGTTCGCGGATGAACGAATGAGCGAACATGCAAGATGCACTCACGGACGGACGAACGAACGAACATGCACCTTTCATGAACAGATGAACCTGTCAAGCCTTCCAACATACAAGAAAGGAGCAACATGCAAAAGAAACATCAAGTGAACGAATTACCATCGAAGACTCCATGCACTTTGCCATGCAGAGTTGAAGCTGTGACACACCATGAGGACATCCATCACCCAGCAACACTGCAACTCGACATGTACACCGTAGCAACATGAATGTACTAGCACTGTCATGTCGATTCATGTCATGAGTCATGTCGTCCACATCTCTATTGTGGATCATACTATCTATCAATGTAATGTAATGTGGAAGTCCAAGAGACCCACTTGTTGTACAAAGAATCATGTAAAGTCGAAAATTCATGGAATTCAAATAGTCATGAGGGTAGTCGAACATCCACAAGGGTTAGTTTCACCCTTAGCTATAAAGACCCCCTCATTTGTACATGCAAAGGACTTTCCACCTCAGCTCCTCCCACATAGCCAAAAGAGTCTATAATCTTTCTTTCAGGAGTGAGTAGTGGCTCCAATGCCCCTCACACAGGCTTAGTGATGTATGGTGTAACAATGTTTCTTGGAACTTTTTCTTAATTTAGAAGCCTGTTAAGAGGCCAGCACATTTTCACACATGTATTCTAACTGTTGTAAGACTAATATTTAACACTTGCGATGCATGTTTCATTAACCTGTGTTTCACATTTGAACTATTTCACTTGTTGTGATACATAATCTATTAATGAAAATGTGTTGTATATGTTGTTAACGCTTTCTCACCCATGTAGACTACTCTCCCAGATATCAGACATACCTTTCACATAAAAGTTGTTGTAAACAATTGTTGCACTCATGTTTACTAATCCGATGAGTGTTATACGTGTTATCTTCCCTTGTATGTTGTGACTTCCGCATCCATGTGGACTGCTCTACTGGAAGTTGTGCACGTCCTATTGTGTTCTGTGTTCCAAGCAGTGTTGGCACTTCTCCCAATTGACTTGGGACTCACTCTCACCATCTCCCTCTACAGTGAAAGAACCATTGACACAAGTGACACTTACACTCACCAGGCACACGAACCTCAATTCTCGAAGACAAAGCATACCACTCTCTTGTGCTGACAAGCAAGAGTCGAGGAAAATCCTTAAGATAATGGAAATCGGGCCATCATAACGGATGGGACTCCCACACCAAACAGTGTGAGATCTAGTTGGGACTTCATACCGGGGTGATCCATAAATTTTGGTGAGTCCAGCACCGTCAACAATGCCATTACAAATAACATTCTATATTGAAATTTATCATATGCATGTACAAGAAGACATCCATAAACAAATAGTGAACCACAATCGTCACAAAAATATGCATAGCCATAAATATGTATCATAATACATTGTTTTGATTTCACTACTCTAAGTATATCCAACATGCTCATTCACATGTTATCATAAATAAAAAATGGGAACCCATATACCCCTATTCCTAATCACTATCTTTTGGAGGCTCTCGAGACAATGGCTCCATCCCACCAGCCGTTAGATCTCATACTAACTAACCAGCCATAGAAATGTGTTGCATGATTCCTCACCACTCTAAGGGAAGACCCATGCACTCATATGTATACCGATCTTCTATTACATCCCACCCTCACTCTTTCACCCCAATCAATAGCATGTCGAATCTACGTCAGAGATCCTCCAATGGAGCATCACTCCCCGATATTTGTTGTGATGTGGCCCCACCCTGATCTACAAACCAAGATGCTATGGCTCATCCCATATATCCTATCAACCTCACTGGTGCTATATATTCATACCAGAAATTTTGAAAATCAGTACCATATTCATATATTTCTTAAACTATAAATGCATCAAATATATAACAACTTTCACTTACCATGTGGACCTCATGAGCATCCCAATGGAAGTGGTAAGTCAGGATCCCCCTGATAGTTCACAACACTATATGGATGAATACAATGGCATCTGGTCCCAATGAGAAAAACACTCAGGTCAGAACACTCTTCTGACTCTCCCTCCTCCACCTCATCGCAGTAGCTACCCCAAGCGGCACACCTTGGGCTCCTGTGGGCCCCCATCACAGATCTATACATGAGGTTGAATAATGGGGATGTTTTCAAAGAAGAGTCAGCATAATATTGTCCAAAATGAACAATTATCATTGGTCCTCTATCTACATAGTGTCAACTATCATTTCAACAATGAAAACATCATCTAGGCCCACCCATAGGAGGTCCCTCCCAGTACACTCTCCACCGGCACCATCTTCTCCCCAATGATATGGTGGAAGGCATGGCTACCCGAGATCCACAACATTGTTGCAGTTGTAGCTCATGTCTCAAGCCTCTCTAGGTCACGGATATGAATGGTCTTTCCCTTTGCATGACTCTCCAATACACAGTGGTGATAAAAAAACTCACCTATATGCCTCCCATGAGGCAGCACTGGATGTATCTCCCTTACCACCCCCAAGGGGGGTAATCCTGTCAAATAATATATGTCTTAGATCATGATCTTGATAATGTACCCCTGTACTATAAAGGTCTCCTGATCTGGGTCCTAGTAACTCACAATCCTCGAAAGCAAGGGCTCACCAGCCCTCATCATAGAGTTCTCTAAGAACTTCAACACATTATATCATGACAACACCTCTCTCACTACTTGATTCCCCTGAATCTCAGCATGGGGGGACTCCAAATCTTGTTCTCGCCATGAAACCTTCAACTCTTGCATAACTACAAAATACCATTATTTTTTGTCTATCCAGAGTCAAAGGCATGCATGTTTAGTACTTAAATTCAGCTCACCACAAACCACTAGTCCTGCCCATCCTTTCAGTCCATAATGCAATTTTTTCCCTCAAAATTGCATTAGACGCACTTGAGGGAAATTTTTAGTCAATTAATGCCCTAAATTGCTTGCATAAATTATCAACCGAGGTTTGTAAATTAATGAAGTGTGGTGCACTATATGTGCTTAGTTAACATTTCTCTTATTTCGTTGTTTTGAATTTTTTGTTTGTTTTTGGGGGTTTCTGTTCTTTGATGTCTAAGAATGTACAACCTGAAACTATGAGAAAATTTAGGTGGATCTAATGAATTTTGAAGGAAAGGAAATGTTCCTAAGTTAATCTAATTCCTAAAAATGGACCAAGAACTATTGGCTAGTTAGAACCTAATAAGAAAACAGAGTATTTATCTTATCTTATCATTAGTTCTAATCCATGGATCTAATTCTTAAAACCAGGAGTGAAATTGATGCAGAAGGTAACTTAGTAATTGCATTCATTAAACATTCAACCATTCAATTTTGGAATATGATTAAATCAATCTCCTTGAAATGATTTTTTGGAATATCAGTGATGAAATTATGTAAGGATTTAAAAGCAAAAAGGTAAAAACATGTAAAACTAACAATGTACTGAGTAAATTCAATCACTGTATGATTTAGACATTTAACCATTTACTTTAGGATCATCATCATCTTGAAATGGCTTCTGAAAACAACCATTAACACAGTTAATTGACAATTCTGTTCTAAATGACAAAACAATGATAAAACTAAGCAACTTTGTATTCTTATTACTTCAATCTTAATTTAGTTTGGAAGCAAAACCATTTTTCTCCACAAAATATCTTAGAAGAACAACGCTGCACAGTTGTGATTTTATCATTACGCTATTGGTTAAAAACTGAAAGGAAATATCATTCTAAATTAGAAAATAGATTTGCTGAAAACAGAGTAATGGAAATTAAACTGAAAACAACAAATGAAAAACCTCCTTCAGTGCAGGGGCCCTCTCCGAATGATGTGGTTGGAATGCTAGCTAGTTAAGGATGCACTTTAAATGATCATTGACAACACGAAGTTTGTATTATGAACAAAACGAAGTCTGAATACAAAGTATTAGCAAAAAGCATGAACTTAACGCAATTCCTTCTAACTTCTAACTACTTCTCGGTTCCATGCAACCGATATTTATAGGAAAATAACATAACTCTTTATGAGATAAACTTGCTACATGTGTCTAATTTGAATTAAATCTAACATGACTGTTTATGAGAAAAACTTGCTACAGGTGGCTAATTCGAATTGTAATAGGACTATTTAAACTTTTGATCAACTATAGGTGGCTAATTTGAATTAAATCTACAATAGAACTGTTAGACTCTTGATTTGCTACGAAAGAGAAAATCAAGAGTCCTACTGCTTCTAGATAACGTATTTTGACTCCATCTTTGACCACGACATCAGGCTTTCTTTTCCGTCGATCTGGACGGAGTGAATAGGATAGAATCCATGTGGAGATGATTCTAGAAATGCCCATGTGGCCCAATTCTTCATTTGACACCTGGAACCTGCCAAACCATGAGAGTAGTTATGGAATCCATAGTTAGCTGCAGAATAGGCTGCGTTCTGTGGCTAATAAGTAAAAATCTATTCAAATAGCAAGAACATGGAAATATAATATGGTGATCATTTTTATGTTTTCCCTAAGACAAAACCTAGCATTTATCATTGATTAGGTCTATAATCTTGTCAGAAAGTGAGAAAAAGTTGAGAAAAAAATGTCAAGGAGAAGGCAATTTTGAGGTTCAACATACCCCCACTGCAAAATCATTGCATGTCCTCATGCAATTTGCCAAAAATGTGAGTTCTTCCTCCCTAATGCATTTTCTTAGACACCTCTACTAGTACATCCAATTTCCTTATTTTTCTCTTCTTTAAAGTGACTGTCATTATGGGCTTTCACATAAGAAGTTTGTACTTAAGGTTAATGATTGCTCTGTTCAAATTCTTATTCTTTCTTTTCAATTTCCTATTTTTCTTATACCACAATCCTATATGCAGAATGGTGTTATCGTGAATTGCCTTGTCCAATTTAATTTTTTCCTTCAAGGTTTCATTCTCCTATTTGATATGTCTGTTCAATATCTCTAATTCATAAATTTCCTGTTTGAGATTATCAATTAGAGGTTCTTGTGGATTGACAGAAGGTTCTGGGTTCAATGAGGCACTTCTCTTCTCCATTGATTCTATATAATCATATATTTGTTGTTGCACTAGGTCTATACCCAGAGATCTTCTGCTTGGGCTACCTTCAAAATGATGAATGGGAGAATTTTGAGGACTATGTACAAAAGAGATGTTAACAAGAGATGTTTGTGGGGTTTCCTCGTCTAAATTTATAAACTTTGTCCCTTTTGATGATGTTTTCTTTACCAAACCTCGAAGTCTAGAGTTTCTTCTAACTTGTGGAGGACTTACTTGTCCTCATATGTGACCTTTTTCTCTTTTCTTGTCTTCCCTCTTGCCTTGATTTTCTTCCTGATTTCTGTCAATTCTTTAGAGATTAACTTTTCATCATCTTTCTGTAATCAAGACTCATATCTATTTTCAATAGTTATGCCAGTCTTCTTTCTTCTACTTCTTCTGACATTATCTTCTTTAGGTGACTCTGGTGCTTCTTGGAAATGGTTTCTAATAAGGAAATTATCCCAGGTATCTCCTATGCTTTTTAAATGAAACTCAATTAATACCTTTATCAACCCATGATGATACATGGTTGTATCTATGAACTCTATTTTCTTTTGCACATTTGAGGCCATCCATCTTAAACTATTTAGTAGGAAGAACGGAAGATTGATTTCTCCATTTTCTAAGAAAATCATCAATAAACAGATATGGTAGACATACATGCAACCAAATCTCCCCTCACAGATGATAAATTTCTTTAATATCAAGAGCATGTTGATGAGCCCCATATATGGGTAATTAGCTCATTTGGCCTCCTAACATGGTTAAATCAACCACTCTCTTAGCTTATTGCATGTTTTTTTATTATATTTATGCTTATGGAGTGAGTTGGGTTAGTTATGATGCCATGAGGTCTAATATGTGTTTAATGCAGATTTTTGTTGAATTTTGAAGACAAAGTCAAAGATTCAATGGAAAATTGGCAGCAATAATTCAGAGTAGACAAAGGAGAGAATTTATAGGAGGGAATCCCCCTCATTTATTACTCCCCACTTCGAATTCTCCTTCATGCAGCTCGGAGCACAAACAACCAAATCAATGCACTAGGAAGCAACCGAGTAAGTGGAGGATAACTTATGTTTATCTCGAGTTTTGGGAGCCAAGCCTCCCTGATTTTAAGGAAGGTGTTGGGAGCTTCAATTATATAAGTAGAGAGGCCTAGGGCCTCACTAGGGTTGAATTTTTGTTGAAATTTTGCTGTAGTTTTTCTCTGCTCAATTTTGAGCTTACTTTTGGTGACAGTTTCATGTAATTCTATTACTATTTTGATAATAAACATGAGATTCTTCTTGAGCTAGCACTGAGTTACCTCAGAGGGTTGAAGCTCTTAGGTTAGGGCCTAATCCAAGCAGCCAAGTTCCTCTTGTTTGTATTTTTAAGCTTTGTTTCAGTTTATGGATTAGTTGCAGTTAGATGAATTTCTTTCTTGGTTAAGAATAGGTTTCTTTTGGTGATTTAGAAGGTTGTTTCCATTTGTGTTTTCTATAGCAGGGTAAACAGTGATAGACAAAAGATACAAAAGGCTGCAAATAGTGCCTTGGCCTCCTTTCCTCCCTGTGGGATCATGAACTGAGGCCAAGACCCTCTTGCTGCCACAAAAACATAGATTTTCCTTGTCCATAGGATTTCTAGTGTTGCAATTTGTTAGAAGGTTAATGATTTTCTTTAGATCTCTTTCACCATGCTCATTTTGGTCTTTGCAATAAGTCTTCTTCCATGCTTTCTCTCATTATAGCATTTTTCAGCATTTCTTTCCATAGCTCATAATTTAGATTAGCTTGATGCAAAATTCTATTTTTTTGATGTACTTAATTTCATTGCTTGCTTGATTTCATTATTTGACTGTCAATTCTTTTGTAGCAAATTTCTTCTCATAGTAGGTCAGCCTATCAGCCATTACATTCTCTCCCCAATCTACGCCCCATAGGTCGCCCAAAGTTCACCTCAAATCTACCTTAGTTTTCTGCGTTTTTCTATAGGATTTATTCCTCTCTCCCGACCATCTTTCCCTCTCCTAGTGATCCTTGGTGAAACCTAGGTGCCCTAACACATCATCCCAGCCTTCATCTACCCTTTCCACCCACTCTTGCACCTTTAAAACCTTCAAAACTACTCTCGACATCCTCTTGTAGACCTCCTAAAGATCCCTTGTGTCCTCCTGTAGATTATCCTGTAAGCTTCCTTTTGAAGGCTGATTGCGGGAAAAGCCTCTAGAATGCCACCTAAGACCTCCTAAGACCCATCCACACCATCCTACATCCTCTCAAGTCCCAAAACCACCCTCCATCACCACCTATTCGCTGCCACATTCACAAACAAATAAATTACATGCATGACAAATTCACATAAAAATCCAAAAATATGTTTTTCCTCATTTCCTTCTAGAAATAGCTTGAGTAGATGTTGTTTAATTCCTTGAGTAGGTAATGACATTCAGTTCATGGTTTTCATAATTCTTTAAGCAAAAGTAGGATTAGTTGGTTAAGTAGGGTTTGCTAGGTTTACTTTACAGTTCAGTCTTTTTCCTTTCTGCAAGCAGAGTAGCCTCTATAGAGTAAGATTTCCTTTCTTTCATCACATATAGAGCTTCTTTTGGAATCCATAGCAGTTGGCTTGAGCTCCTAGTGATCTTGTGCCAGTTGACCAAGTGACAGCCTGCAGTAAGAACTAGTACTTGTGCATACAGCACCGTCGCTTCCAAGTTTGTTACAAACTATCGGGTTGATAAGAGTAAACTAGGCAACCTAGGAGTTGTAGCATTATTGCTGCAATACTGGTGCTCACCACTTTTTGGTGTCGTTGCCATGGAAGCGTCAAAGTATTTTGTGATTACTTCTTTCTTCTATTTTCTATCGCAACATTCTGCTAAGTAGCTTATTTTGGCAAAAGTAGAATATTTTGTCTTTGAGGTTTTTGCGAGTCTCAGGTTTATGTAGATTTACTTCCAGATCCATCACATTTAGATTCTTTTTTTGATCAACGTTTTGAACCAGCAAAGTAGAATAGTCATTTTTTTTCAGTTTCTACATTTCCTTGTTTTCCTTTTCAATTCTGCAAATTTCGTTTCAACAAAAGTAGAATAGTTGTTTCTTTTAGTTTCTACATTTCCTTTCTTTTCTTTTCAAAACTACAAATTTCATTTAAGAAAAAGTAGAATAGTTGTTTCCTTCAGTTTCTGCATTTCCTTGTCTTCCTTTTCAATTCTGCAAATTTCATTTCAGTTAGTTGCAATTTGTATTGTTCAATCCATTTCCATTTTGTAGGTACAATCAGTGGAAAAAAACAAAAACCAACCAAACATATTTCCTTTCATGCCTCGCAGGAATATAGATAATTTAGGAAAATGCTTGCCCAACACCCCCACTACATCACACAAGCAACCTTCTCTCTTCTTCGGTGGCGGTGATCAAGAAGAACCTTTAGGTGAACAACCAGAAATATTTGAAGAACCTATAAGGAAGAAGAAGAAGAAAACACCCCTCCTAGGCCAATGGTTGCAAACAAAAATTCTAAGGGAAATGGAGAAAGAATAGAGGGTACCTTTCCCATCCGGGAGACCAATGGGGACACCAAAATGAAGAATATAAGTCCTTCTGCCCTACCTCACTTCCATGGTTTGACTACATAAGATCCTGACACCTTCTTGTTTGAGTTTGTTGTCATCTATCGAACCTATGACTATGCAGAAGATGAGCAAAAGTTGAAATTATTCCCTCCTACTCTCAAGGATGCAGCATTGCGCTAGTTCATGGGGTTACTTGGCAATATCATCACAACATGGGCTCAGATGTAGCATGGCTTTAATAACAAATATCAAGACTACTATAGGTCAAAATATACCAAGGAAAAAATCTTTCGAATGACCATGGGAAGTGATGAATCCTTGGAAGATTATGAAGAAAGGTTCCAACTCAGCTACAAAAGGGCCAGGTGCACACTTGACCCTAAATCTTTGAAGTTGGTTCCACTCAGTGGAATCCCAAAAATCCTTCTAGACACTCTCCATCTACTTGTCGGGGGAGACATCTACCAACTATCTTATGAGGACATAAAGACTGTCTTTAGAAACCATTCTAGAGCAGCCAGAAAGAGAGGTAAGGGGAGTCAACCCATAGCTAGTACCTCCTCTTCCAATTCATCCATCAAAGGTGAACTCGGAAACATGCTGGAAGAATTTAAATGTGAGATGTTGCAGAATCTTGCCATACAAATGGATACCTTGCATATCAAAAGGAAACAAGAGGAAGCAGAGAGGGCTTTGGCCATCTTTTGTCCTAGATGCACTAGGAGGCATCCTAGGAACAAATATCCATTGAACTCTATAGAGTTTTGTTCAGTCTATGAAGAAGATCATTCTACTGATTAGTGCCCTTCCTTTCCCAGACTTAAAGTTGTATACTAGGGGGCCAAAGGAGCCATTGAACCACTCTATTTCATGAACCAAAGGAGACCGCATGGACCTAGACCATACCAGTAGGGGATGCAAGGGACATCTCAGGCATACTACAACCCCAACCAAGTCACTTCCATACCTTCTTGGGGAACCCCTGCTCATCCTTCCTGGTCCATGCCTCCTCCTTGGTCCTTTCCATCTCAATATCATGCCCAACCAGCCGCTCATCCATTTCTATCCTATGCTCAGCCACAGCCTCAGTGGAATGCATCTCATCAGGGGTGGAGGCCCTGGTACAACTCTCCTCCCGCTCTTTTTCCTCCACCACCTTCTCAACCACAACCATTGCCTCTTGCTCCACCAAGGAAACCCTAAATGCCTACCCATCCAAACCCGAACCCGAACCGAAACCTGAACAACAAATAGGCTCAGCAAGTATATAGTGGGGAACCATCATGCTCAACGTATGCTATGGAGATTCAGGAGATTAACCTGCGATCTGGGAAGGTTCTCCTAGATAGCCAACCTCCACCTAGGGAGGTTGAGGAAGATAAAGAGGAAAGTGAACCTAAAGCAATTCCACCCTTTCCTGAGAGACTATCCGGGACAACACAGCATACCCCAGAAGAAATTGAACTTTAGGGAGAATTGAAACAGTTATGTGTGAAGATACCACTTCTCCAAGCCATAAAATATGTGCCTATAAACAATAGGTTGATCAAAGAGAAGTGCTTTAGGCATCCAAGAAGGTGCAAGAGAGATGTCCCAACCATCAATGTCATAGGACAACTGTCTGACCTCATGTTGGGACAGGTAATCTTTCTGAAATATCTGGACCCTAGAAGCCCAGTAATTGATGTCCACATTAATGGCACCCTAATCCCACATACCTTGATTGATCTGGGAGATTCCATTAATGTGATGACAAAGGACACAATGCTCAAACTTAACCTCTAGGGCTCCTTGAGGGAGACCATGACAGTACTGTAGCTAGCAGACCACTCTGCCATGACCCCTGAAGGGATTGTGGAAGATGTGATGGTCTCCATTGATTCTTGGGAGTACCCTACTGATTTCTTAGTTCTCCAGCTGAAGGCAAAGCTCACTGGGTATCCCCTCATCCTGGGAAGACCCTGGTTGGCTACTACTGATGCCTACATCAGCTGTCAAGCTGAGAACTTGACCATCAAGAATGGGCATATGTCTAAACAATTAATCCTATACCCTCCTACCCAACCCTTGCTAGAACATGATCTACCTCTCTGGTTGGAGGAGGAGGATGAGGATGAAGTCTATTATGGACCACTTTGTGCATTAGAAACTGCCATGGGGGGGGAACCACAAGATGAGGATGATATCATTGAAAATGTAATTCAGAATCCACCCCTTAGCATCTTACCATTAGAGGACATAGTGAAAAAAAACCCAAAACAACCCCTTAACTGATCTCTGTGTGGCCGACCCAGCCTCTCTCCATGTTAAGAATATAGAGTTTGGCCCAGGAAAAACCTCGAAAATCAATCCATCTCTATCTACTTCCCAGGAGAAGGAGTTGTGTAGCTTATTGAGAAATTATTTAGATGCCTTCACCTTAGAGTTAAAAGGAAATGAAGGGAGTGCACCCTTCATTATTTACTCATCATATATACATTAAGGAATATTGAAAACCAGTTAGGCAGCCTCAAAAGAGGATGAATCCGGCACTTAAATACATTGTTAAGGAAGAGTTGCAAAAATTATGATGCAGGATTCATCTACCCCATCTCTAACAGTGAATGGGTCTCTCCTTGGGTGCTAGTTTCAAAGAAAAATGGCAAGTGGACAATTTGTGTTAACTATCAGGAATTGAAAAAAGCCACTAAAAATGACCATTTTCCTTTGCCTTTCATAGATCAAGTGTTAGATGGTCTGGTGGGGAAAAAGTTTTTCTCCTTCCTAGATGGGTTTAGCAGGTACAATCATATTCAAATCAGTGTGGAAGAGCAAGATAAGACCACTTTCACTTGTCCTTGGGGTACATTTGGACACCGGGTCCTTCCTTTTGGTTTGTGAAATGCTCCAGCCACTTTCCAAAGAGCGGTATTGAGTATATTTTCTAAACTGGTTCATGATGTAGTGGAAATATATATGGATGATTTTACTCCTTATGGTTTTGACTTTCAGGAAGCTTTATCTAACCTAGGAAAAGTTTTGGACAAGTGTATTGAGATGAACCTATCCCTCAGTCTAGAAAAATGTGAATTTCTAATGATTGAAGGGACTGTGCTAGGTCATGCAATATCTCAACAAGGATTGCAGGTGGACCCCAACGAAATTGCCATCATCCAAAGGGTCCCACCTCCTCAAAAGGTGAGAGATGTCAGAAGTTTCCTAAGCTTAGCTGGGTATTACTAAAGATTCATTAAATATTTCAGTAAGCTATCCTCTCCATTGTTTGGTCTTCTAGGCAAAAATTTTGAATTTGTATGGTTGGAAAACTGCCAAGAAGCCTTAGATACCTTGAAGAGTAAACTTGTGACTACCCCAATTTTGAGAGGCCCAAACTGGGCCCTACCTTTCCACATTCACACAGATGCCTTGAACAAAGAAATAGGAGCAGCCTTAGGACAAATTCATGAAAAGTTACCTTATGCCATATACTTTATAAGCAAAAATTTGTCAAAGGCAGAGTTAAACTACACAGTGACTGATAAGGAACTCCTAGCTATTGTGCATTCTTTAAACAAATTCAGACATTATATAACAAGCTATCAGACCTTCGTGCACACTAATCATGCTACAATTAGATATTTAATGAACAAACCGAATGTAAATGATTGCATTATTAGATGGTTGCTTTTACTGTAGTAGTTTGATTTGACCATTGTTGATAAGCCTGGTAAAGAAAATGTTGTTGCTGACTTTTTGTCTAGATTAAATTTGCCTGCAGGTGAAGAAGGAATGGTGGATGATCGAATGCCAGATGAACACCTGTTTGCTATCTTAGTACTCTCTCCATGGTTTGCTGATATAGCCAACTACTTGGTTTCAACATAGTTCCTACCACAGTGGTCCTCGAAGGAGAAGAGCAAGATAGTGAGGAAAAGTGCCCCTTTCACCTAGATTGGGGGTAATCTCTTCAAACTTGGCTAGATTAGATCTTGAGAAGATGTGTCAGGCAGGAGGAAGTTTTTGACATCCTCCTAACCTATCATGATGGGCCTTGTCGAGGTCATTTTGCAGCAAAAAGAACTTCCTTCAAAATCTTGCAAGCAGCCTACTATTGGCCCACTCTTCATCAAAATGTGAGGAGATACACCAGCCAATGTGATCAGTGTCAAAATATGGGGAAACCTACTCCAAAGGATGAGATGCCCATGCAACCTCAAGTGACCTTTGATCCATTTGAGAAGTGGGGCATGGACTTTGTGGGTCCTATCAAGCCTCCTTCAAAATAGAATCAATACATCATTGTGTGCACCAATTACCTAACAAAGTGGGTAGAAACAAAAGCAATCAAAGTAGCAACAAAGGAAAAAGTAGTTTAGTTTTCAAGAGAAAACATATTCTACAAGTTTGGTTATCCAAGAGAATTGGTCACAGATCAAGGCAATCAGTTCACTTCCCATTTGATTTAAGACATGCTCACACATCATAAAATCAAGCAAAGGACTTCCACCCCTTACCATCCACAAGCCAATGGGGAGGTGGAAGCCACTAATAGAGTTTTAGAAGGAGTTCTAACCAAGGTAGTGTGTAGCAACAGAAAATATTGGGTGAACAGATTAGTTGAGGCCACCTGGGCCTACAACACAACATGGAAGACCACCACAGGGTTCACACCTTATGAACTGGTCTATGGGAAGAAGCCTTTGCTATCAATAGAATTTGAATTCAATACACTAAGGATGGTAGTTTAGCTGGACCTAGACCTCAGCCATGTACAGAAGGAAAGACTATTCCAGCTCAATGGATTGGATAAACAAAGATTGCAGGCCCTTCTCCACACAGAGGTAGTTCAGCTTCAGAGGAAGATATGGCATGATAAAAATATCAAGGAGAAGCAATTCCAAGAGGGAGATTGGGAACTTATCTATGATTCAAGGTATAAAGACTTCAAAGGCAAGTTGAGGACAAGATCACTGGGACCCTACACTATGGAAAAATGCAATGACAATGGTTCAGTTCTGATCAGAACCATTGATGAGGAAGCCATCCCCATGTTTGTCAATGGACATAGGTTGAAAATTTACAAGAAGCCCCTCTCCGAGCGAGAGTTCATTGAAGATCCGAATAAGACATTGATGGTAGTGGAGCATGTCTTAGCCTCCACTTCACCCACTCACTGAAGAAACAGAAAAGAGAAATAAAAAATAAGGACTCAAGTGAAAACCTCCATGAGGCGCTTGAGTCCCATCATTGAGTTGAAAACCTCTTCTGAGGCGGCTTAGTGATGCCAAAAACAAAAAACAAAAAAAGAAAAAAAGAGAATAAGATCCCTAGGTGAAAACCTCCCTTGGAGGTGCCGAGGGCAGGCAATTAGGGTGAAAACCTCCTTGAGGTGCCCTAGTTGTTTTCAAAAAAAAGAAAGAGAAAAAGAAGAAAATGAAAAATGAATTTTAATGTGTATTGCATGTTGCAGGAGGACCATAGGGAGCAAGAGAAGATGCCAAAGAGCCTATTTCACCTCCTCCACACTCTTCTCCATCATTTCTGACCTTTCTTCCACCCCACTGTGTTTTTTCCAGAAAATGTGTGTTTTATAGGAGGCCCTGTGTTTTCTACAAGAGGCTCCTGTAGGAATCACAAAGAGCCAGAAATGGTTCCAAAAAGCAGTTTGAGGGGCTGGGAAGCTTTATGAAGAACATGTAAACCCTCCTATAGCTATCAACCCTCCTTGCCATCCATTCCACACCTGCATCACATCATCATCATCATTTTTTTTCCCTTCCTGTCATAGGAAAACACAGAAAACCAGTTTTTAGAAAAAAAAAACAAACAAACAAAAAAATAAAGGAAGCAGCACCTCAAATATCACCTGCAACTTACCTAGTACCTCTCCATCTCCATCAGCATCTTTGGCATCATCCTCATAGCTTCCAATATAAAAATAAGCTAAAATTTTAAAGGGAGAAGCAGCTACAGGAGCTCCTGTAGGAATTCCTGTAGCAGATGATACCATTAAAATCAAGCCACAACAGCAAAAGAAGTGACATAATGGGATTGAAGGAGACATCTGAAGCTTAGATCCAGCTAGAGGATACCTGCACAAGACAAATAGCCACACATCAGAAAGCAGAGGGCATGCAACAAAGGAAATACAAGCATGCAGTAGTAAAAGGAGCCAAAATACCTCACAACACATACATTCGACTCACAGGTAAGTGAGTAACCCACTCCTCTGTTGCATTTGTGTAATTGAAAGATATGCATAAGTGAATGAGATGGTTTGGGTTGAACAAGAAAAGGTGTCTAGTAGTGGAGGGTTTGCAAACTCCAATGCAATGATGAGAGGTGATTGCCGGAAGAAACCATAATGACAAGGAAGGTGGGGACCAACAATCCAAATATGGCCAATGTACCATTTTGCCAGCTCACCCAATCACTGGAAAAATCTAAAAGAAGGAACAAGTACCCCTCATCGAAACACTCTCACCAACTTTTCTTTCATTCTATCCTCGTCCACTTAGCTGCAGCAAGCTCCTTGTCACCCCACAGCCTCGAAATCATTGTTCTCCATCTCTCTCATCCATCCTCCTGCTATCAGCATTCTACAGGAGCACTTACAAGTTCTACAGGAGCACCTACAGGCAGTTCTATAGGAGGGACAGTGAGTTGTTTTTAAGAAGAAAACACGGGTTTTTTGCTCGATTTTTGGCTTGAGGAGGTAGGTTCCATGTATACCCACCTTTATTATCAATATGTGCAAGGAATTATATCATTTTAAGGAGGAATTGAGTCCATAAAAGAAGAGGAATTCCATAAAAAAAATTGCATGTTTTCTTAAAAAAAAAACAGTTTTCCTCTATTTTCCTGTTTTCTCTAAAATTCTTGTCTCCATCTCCACATTTGGTGTTCAAAAGGGGTATAAGCACAATGAAAACAGGATTCATGAGGAAGGAGCTCACTAATTCAACCAGGCTCCATGAACATCCTCAAGTAGTAGCCATATTCACTAGGGCAAATTGGATGACATTTTTTGAGAAATTCCAAGGGTTTGATGAGGAAGTTGCTCAGGAATTTGCCCTTTCTTTAGTCCCTTACTCAAGAACTCATGCCACTATCACTCTCAGAGGTCTTTCCATGGAAATCACCCCAGAATTTATCAGTAGGGTTACTACCCTTCCTCTTGGATTACCTTGGAGCAAAGATGAAAACCCAATTGGACAGGCTGCCAAGAAAAATTTCTTCCAAAACAATGAACATCCTGTAGAAGATAAAAATGGCATTAGGAGGACAAGCATACCCTGCCCTTGGGATGAGGTTAGTTACCAAATCATAAAATATGTTTCTTGTGAAGGGAGGTATAGCATAGTCTATGGCTACCATTTTAGAATCCTTCATGAGCTGAGATATGGCATGGACACTCCAACACCCTAGAAACTCAGCATCCCCTATTTCCTCCTAC
Organism: Pinus taeda; assembly: GCA_000404065.3. Lineage (NCBI taxonomy): Eukaryota > Viridiplantae > Streptophyta > Pinopsida > Pinales > Pinaceae > Pinus > Pinus taeda. The sequence goes on along the minus strand of APFE030144373.1, from coordinate 28,471 downwards.
AGTCTTTCATAGAATCTAGCATTAAATTCAAGGCAAGGAGTCTAGATCAGCTGGATCACCATGGTTAATTAAAATTTTAGTGGAAGAAGGCTTCCATACATTCACAATCCCCATAGCATGGGAAATTATCCGAAACATGACTGCAGAAGATGACATAAATGCCTTCACCTATGATATCAGTCCTTTTGATAGTGAGGAGGAAGAGCAGCAAGGGGGAGAAGGGGAAGAAACTAATGAACAAGAAGGGAAGAAGGAAGAAACCAAAACAGAGCAGGAAGAAACAAAACAAATAGAGACAGAGAAAAAGACAGAAAGAGGAGAAAGAGGGGCAGAAAAGACAGAAGTGTCTCTTAAGACCCTAGAAAGAGAGGTAGCAGCTACTCTCACTACCCTTAGCACCCCAATTAAACCAAAACAAAAGAGGAAGAGGTAGAGCTCAATGTATTTTAGGGCTAGGAAGAGCACAAGGATCAAAATAGGGAAACCCTAGCATTCTTCTAAAGTGCCTATTGTTACTGAAGATTCACCCTCTACCAAAGGAAAGGAATCCCCTTCCAAGTCACCTATCACTTATGAAAGGGGGGCTCCTAAATCTCCCACATGGAAGGAAAAAATAGAACTACAGGACTCAAAAATAGTTCTACAGGAGGCACAGACTGTTCTACAAGAGACCCTGTCAAGACTACAACAGACCGAAAAACCTGAAAAAAGGATAGAAGGATAGCCACAAGGGAAGGAGGAAGCAATAGAGGCACAAGAACCTGACCCCCAGCCTAGTCTTGGCTCTTACTACAATCTTCTTAAGGGGGGGAGAATCATTCCACAAAAATTTGCAATTCCATTATTCTTTGAGTTGGAGAAAGAAAGAATAAGGACCCATAGGTGGATGCAAATAGACAAATCCAAGGGATTTGATGATATTGGCCATATGGAGAATCAAATTAGAGAAATGGGTAGAGAATTAAGTGTTATCAGACATTGAGAAGAAATCACAAGAACTCACCTTGAAACAAAAAATGAATTGCTACGAAGACAGCTGCAAGAAAAAGAGACACAATTGGTATGCATGGCCAGCTGGTCCATGGAGGCACTGCAATGTAGAACACCAGCAAAATCCTATGGATTATACCTCAAGGACCAATGGCTATAGTTTCAGATAAAGAATTTGGCACAGAGAGGCACAATGCCTTTTCAAGATTACAAACAGTTTATGGACTTGTGTGACCAAACCTCATCAGAAGACAAGGCAAAAATAGCAAAATTCTATTTGCATAACATGGCCCTTACAGACATGAATGTGTGGGACCCTAATGGTAGGCTAGGGGACCTGCAACTAATGGCCATGGCCTCATGGATGAATCATGAAGAGTTAATGGCGGTAGAAATAAGAAAGTTGATGATAAAGGAGCAGAATGAGCCCTTAATTATTAGAGCTAAGCCATAAGATCCTATGCCAGTCATCAACACACATAACCTACTTGCAAATACCCCTAAATTTCCCCTAAATATATCAATGATCAAGCTCAAGCCATTGCACATTTTGAGGATATGGAAAGGTTACCTAGGGATGACTGTATTCATGCTTGTATGAGGAGGTGGAACACCTTACCACACAGTTTGCAAATTAGGGAGTATCACTCCCCAACAAAGATGAAAGAGGCATTAAGGAGAGTGCCAATGTACAAGAGCTCCATGCAGAGTTTGAAGGTCAATTGGATTGGCCTCAAATTGAGTCCCCCACTGCTGCTAGGCATGCTAGAAGGCAAAAAAGAGGAAGAAGAACAACAGTAGTGGGAAGCGGTAGACAGAAAGGCAGGATTCCATGACAAAGAAGAGGAGATCACATCAAAAGCATGGGATATTAGGGAGGCCACCAGGGCTATCAAAGATGAGGAGATGGACTAAGTTTCTCAAAGGATGAGCAACACCTTCAGTAGGGGGGTGATGATGAGCCCCATAAATGGGTAATTATATGGGCTCATTTGGCCTCCTAACATGGTTAAATCAACCATTCTCTTAGATTATTGCATGCTTTTTTATTATATTTATGCTTATGGAGTGAGTTGGGTTAGTTATGATGCCATGAGGTCTAATATGTTCTTAATGTAGATTTTTGTTGAATTTTGAAAACAAAGTCAAAGATTCAATGGACAATTGGCAGCAATAAATTGAAGTGGACAAAGGAGAGGATTTATAGGAGGGAATCCCCCTCATTTATTACTCCCCACTTCGAATTCTCCTTCATGCAACTCGGAGCACAAACAACCAAATCAATGCACTAGAAGGCAGCCGAGCAAGTGGAGGATAACTTATGTTTATCTCAAGTTTTAGGAGCCAAGCCTCCCTGATTTCAAGGAAGCTATTGGAAGCTTCAATTTTATAAGTAGAGAGGCCTAGGGCCTCATTAGGGTTGAATTTTTGTTGAATTTTTGCTGCAGTTTTGCTCTGCTTAACTTCGAGCTTACTTTTGGTGATAGTTTCATGTAATCCTATTACTATTTTGATAATAAAGATGAGATTCTTATTGAGCTAGCACTGAGTTACCTCAGAGGGCTAAAGCTCTTGGGTTAGGGCCTAATCCAAGTAGCCAAGCTCCTCTTGTTTGTATTTTTATGCTTTATTTCAGTTTATGGATTAGTTGTTGTTAGATGAATTTCTTTATTGGTTAAGAATAGGTTGCTTTTGGTGATTTAGAAGGTTGTTTCCATTTGTGTTTTCTATAGCAGGGTAAACAGTGATAGGCAAAAGATACAAAAGGCTAGCAATAGTTCCCTAGCCTCCTTTCCTCCCTGTGGGACCATGAATTGATGCCAAGACCCTCTTGCTGCCACAAAAACACAGATTTTCCTTCTCCATAGGATTTCTAGTGTTGCAATTTGTTAGAAGGTTAATGCTTAGCTTTAAATCTCTTTCACCATGCTCATTTTAGTCTTTGCAATAAGTCTTCTTCCATGCTTTCTCTCATTATAGCATTTTTCAGCATTTCTTTCCATAACTCATAATTTAGATTATCTTGATGTAAAATTCTGTTTTTTTGATAGTACTTAATTTCATTGCTTGCTTGATTTCATTGTTTGAATGTTAGTTCTTTTGAAGCAGATTTATTCTCACAGTAGGTCATCCTATTAGCCATTACATTCTCTCCCTGATCTATGCCCCACTAGTCGCCCAAAGTTCACTTCAAATCTACCTTAGTTTTCTGCGTTTTTCCATAGGATTTCTTCCTCTCTCCAACCATCTTTCCCTCTCCTAATGATCCTTGGTGAACCCTAGGCACCCTAAAACATCATCCCAGCCTTCATCTACCCTTTCCACCCACTCTCACACCTTTAAAATCTTCAAAACTGCTCTCGGCATCCTCCTGTAGACCTCCTGTAGATCCCTTATGTCCTCCCGTAGATTTTCCTGTAGGCTTCCTTTTGAAAGCTGATTGCGGGAAAAGCCTCTAGAAGGCCACCTAAGACCTCCTAGTACCCATCCACACCATCCTACATCCTCTCAAGTCCCAAAACTCCCCTCCATCGCCACCTATTCGCTGCCACTTTCAAAACAAATAAATTACATGCATGACAAATTCACATAAAAATACATAAAAATCCAAAAAGATGTTTTTCCTCATTTCCTTCTAGAAATAGCTTGAGTAGATATTTTTTACTTCCTTGAGTAGGTAATGGCATTCATTTCATGGTTTTCATATTTCTTTCTGCAAAAGTAGGATTAGTTGGTTAAGTAGGGTTTGCTAGGTTTACTTTACAATTTAGTCATTTTCCTTTCTGCAAGTAGAGTAGCCTCTGTAGAGTATGTTTTCCTTTCTCTCATCACATATAGAACTTCTTCTGGAATCCATAGCAGTTGGCTTGAGCTCCTAGTGATCTTGCGCCAGCTGACCAAGTGACAGCCTGCAGTAAGAACTAGTACTTGTGCATACAACACTGTCGCTTCCAAGTTTTTTACGAACTACTGGGTTGATAAGAGTAAAGTAGGCACCCCAAGAGTTGCAGCATTATTGCTGCAATACTGGTTCTCACGACATGTTCCTCCACTTACTTTTAAGAGATGAAATGGGAATTCCTTTTCTAAAAATAGAGACATCCATACTTGGGTTTTTGAGTATTACTTTCCATTATTCATTATGGAACTCCTTGTTCTTGAACCATCTTTCACCATGCCTTGGAAGTTCTATAGCCTCGGTTATGAATGACTCCGTTACTGCAAACTTGATATCTCCAATTTCTACCTCTGTGCCATCAAAATATCGAGCAAAGGATTTTGTAATCTCCTTATGAAAACCATCAAATTTATCAATGAATTTAAGCCATCCATATTTTTGCAACATTTCTTTGAGTTGTGGGTATCCTGCCATGTACTTTGCTCCTACCGGTTCTGATCTAACAATTAGCCCCATGCCTTCTACTATGTAGAGTTTTCAACCTTCATAATTACCCTTCCTGGTTTTATGAAATGGATTGACTGTGAATATGGTGAAAGGAACTGTGGGTTTGTATGAAATAAGTAGATGGTAGGGGTTTTGCAGAAATGTAGACAAGTATGTCACATCGTAGTCATGACCATTAGTAACAACGAGGGAGTTAATTATGGACTGTTATGTGACAAAATATGGAGGATATGGCGGATATGTAGTATGATGGAGATTGCAATCAAATCAAATGATAATTCATCAAGGAAACGTATGAATATCCATATTATATATGCTTCATGTTTTAACCTTGCTATTTAAAATAAATTTTTGCAATTTAACTTTTAGAACTTAACATTTTCGTTTGTTGTTTTCTTTGGTGTTGATCTGTAGGTACCCTTTTAGCATATTGGTGTTCAAAACAAGATTCTTCAATTTCCTGCAATCATCATTTGTTTGTAAGCTGTATAATTATGCCAGAGCTACTGAATGAGATATGGCTACAAAATCAAATTAGCTGCAGAATGGAATCAGCTACGGAACATGATAAAAATGAAGTATGGCTATGGAACATAAATGTGAAATGAAATGGAAATGGAATATGACAGTGAAAGTGAATGAAAGTGAAGTGAGATGGAATGAAACTGTAAAATAAAATGAAAATGGGGTGAGATGGAATGAAATGAAATGGATTTGTAGATTAGGAACTGCAAATGAATGTAGCCTTATGTCACTACTTGTTATAGAAAGAAAATGGGAAATATAAGATGTCAAAAGTCTCTGATTTTCACCCTATATTTCCTATATAAGTATGCCAATTAATAATTGGTTTTCATACTTATACATTTTTATTTTATTTTTTATGTTTTTTTTTGTTATATATATATTATTGGAAAAATAAATGCTAATTTAGTGGAGAAGAAGAATTCTTCTTCACCAACTTCATTTCAGTGTTATCTTGGAAAATCTTGATAAAATCCTCTCTTGAAATTGGCTTATGATATATCTTCAACCAATGACCATTCACAAGAAGAGGTACCTTTCTTTCATCTATTGCCCTTATTCTCAGTGCTCCATTATTAAAGACTTCTTCAATCTCATATGGTCGAAGCCAATGAGTCTGAAGCTTTCCTTGAAAATCTTTGAATTTTGAATCTAACAAAAGTGCCCAATCCCCTTCTTGAAACTTCTTCCCCTTCATATACTTATCATGCCATTTAGCCCTTTGTTGCTAGACTAAACCGGTTCTTTGAACTGCATCTTGTCTGATTTCATCAAGCTCATTGAGTTGCTCCAATCTATGTTTCTATGCTTCTGATAAATCCAATCCCAATTGGACTGCCATCTTGAAGGTTCTAATTTGAAACTCTATAGGGAAGAGGACTTGCTTCCCATAAATAAGCTCATAGGGAGTATGTCTTGTTGTGTTCCTCCATGTAGTTCTGTAGGCCCATAAGGCTTCAGGAAGCCTTTTTTCCCAATCTCTTCTATGTAGATGTACAGTCTTAGTGAGAATTCCTTCAATCACTTTATTGGTATATTCAACTTGACCATTTGCTTGTGGATGATAACGAGTAGATTTTCTATGTTTGATCTCGTATTCTTCCACAAGCCTTTCCACCATTTTAGATGTAAACTGAGATCCTTGATCTGTCACAATTTCTCTTGGAACATTAAAACGAGTGAAGATTTCCTCAAAAAGAAAATTAACTACAAATTTCTCATTAGCAAAAGGTAATGCTTTAGCCTCTACCCATTTAGTGACATAATCAGTGCATACCAAAATATATTTCTTATGTTTAGGTGGAGGATTAATTGGTCCAACAAAATCCAAGGCCCATTTTTCAAAAGGTTCAATGAGTACCTGAGCTTGTAGTGGAATTTCATCTGAATGAGCAGGTTTTCCTACCCTTTGGCATCTATCACACCTTTTGACATATTCTTTTGCATCTCTAAAGATGGAGGGCCAATAATATCCTAAATGAAGGATTTTATAGGTTGGCCTCTTGTCAGCAACCACAAGGTTCATCATGACATGCCTTAAGAATTTTAGGCATTTCATCTTCTCGAACACATCTTCTGATCATGAGATTTGGACCTGTTTTATACAATTCATTAGTAATCCATGAGTAACTTGCACTTCTTTGAATGATTTTTATTTTCTCCTTAGGAAACAAATGTGAAGGTAATTTTCCTATGACTAAGTAATTGGCAATATCTGCAAACCAAGGGGTCTGAGTAGTTACTGCAAAAAGATATTCATCAAGAAATTTACCTTCAACTGGAGTGTCATCTTTGATATTTTGAATTCTAGACATTAAATCAGCAATTGTGTTTTTTTTTCCAAGTCTATCTAGAACAGTGATGTTGAATTATTGCAGGAGTAATAACCATCTTGTAACTCTACCATTAGTAATAGGTTTATTCATTAAGTACCTAATTGCAGAGTGATCTGTATGAAAAAAGGTTTCATAGCCTGTTATGTAATGTCTGAACTTGTTGATAGCGTGAACAACAACTAAGAATTCCTTTTCAGTTACAGTGTAATTTAACTCAGCGGGAGTCAAATTCTTGCTTGTGTAATAGATGGCATAGAGGATCAAATCTTTTTGTCCTAATACAGCTCCCAGAGTTGTATTTGAAGCATCTATTGAAATGTGAAATGGTAGTTTCCAATTTGGACCTCTTAAGATGGGTGCTTCAGAAAATTTTTCTTTTAAAGTCTTAATGCCAACTGGAAATCAAGATTCCAATTGAATTCACAATCTTTGGTGAGTAATTTGAAGAGTAGGGATGCTAGTTTAGTGAAATTTTCTATAAACCTTATATAGTATCCTGTGAATCCTAGAAAACTTCTAACATCCTTTTGACAACTTGGAATTGATAATTTAGAGATGACTTCAACCTTAGATTAATCAACCTTAATTCCATCTCCTAAAACGTGATGTCTTAAAACAATCCCTTCTGTAAACATCATAAAACATTTTTCATGGCTTAGTGAAAGGTTTGCTTCCTTACATCTTTTAAGAACTTTTTCCAAATTTTCTAAACCTTCTTCAAATGTATTCCCATAAACTGTAAAGTCATCCATATACACGTCTACACAATCATGTATTAGATCAGAAACAATTCCTAGTACTGCTCTTTGGAATGTTATGGGTGCACTGCACAATCCAAAAGGAAGTACTTGGTAGGCATAAGTTCCCCGTGGTTTTATCTTGATCTTCAGGTGCTACCTGAATTTGATTATAACCACTAAAACCATTCAAAAATGAGAAATACTTCTTACCTGCTAATGTATCCAACATTTGATCTATAAAGGGCAAAGGAAAATGATCTTTTAGGGTAGCTTTATTCAATTCTTAATAATCAATACATACCCTCCATTTACCATTCTTTTTAGGCACAATCACTAGAGGAGAAACCCACTAGCTGTCTGAAATTGGGTAAATGAAGTTTACATTCAGCAATTTTTGCAACTCCTCTTTCATAATTTCCCTAAGATTTGGATTCATCCTTCTTTGAGGTTGTCTGATAGGTTTACAATTTTCCTCAATGTAGATGTGATTTATACAAGTGTTAGGACTAATTCTTTTCATGTCAGTGTATTCCCATGCATATGCAAAAGAATGTTGTTGTAATTTTTTGATTAGCTTTTCCTATTGTAATTTTTCCAAGTTATTGTTTATTTTCAATGTTTTTCCTGGAAAGATTTCAACTGTAGAGCTACCAAATTCTTCCATAGAATAAAGAGACATCGCCTAGATGACAAATATTCAATATTGGATTTTTCTTGAAATTGATCATGTTCATATTCTAGAGATGATTCAAAATCTTCCATTATATTTAAGATTTGACTATCTTCACTAATGGTTGAAATAGTAAAGAGAGGTTGTATATCATTTTCATCATCAATCTATTCTTTTTCATCTATCTTTGTGATTGTTCTTGCTGGAGGATATAAAGTGAATTTCTTAGTTGAGTTACCATCAGAGAATACATATCACTAGATCTACAACTAATGAAAGCATCAACTGCAGCCAGCCAAGGTCTTCCTAATATAAGTGGATGTCCTCCTAGATTTTTCTTTGGGGTTAAGATCATAAAATCAATTGGGTACTTCCAAGAGTCTAAGGACACTAAAATATATTCTAACAGACTATCTGGTTTAATCATAGATCTATTTTCCAATTGCACTAATGTAGGTGTATAAAGAATATTAGGAAGCTTGATTTGTTTCGTGGTTTGTTTGCTCATGATGTTTATTGCTGCTCCTAAATCAATCAATGTATACAAAATTTCAACTCCATTGATATGTGTTTTTACAACTGGACTTCCTGGATCTACACATTTTTGTATGGCAATTTTTCCCATCATTATGTATGCTATTTTTCCTGCTAGCCGAATTCTTTTTACTTCTTTTGTTTTTCTTCCAGTTTTCTTCATGCTCAATTCCTTTATTGTTTTAGCTAGAATTGGAATCACTTTAATGGCTTGTAACAAAGGGATTTTGATACAAACAATTTTCAAATCATCTAAAAAATCAGAATTAGGCAACATAATATGCTTTTCTACCCCTCTATCAACTTGTAATCTTTCAGGAAAAGGAGGTGTAGAAGTGGATACTAGTTGTTGCTCTATGATAGGAGTTGAGTTTATTGGTTCTTTCTATTTTTCATTTTCAGTATTCTAGTTTTGAAGAGATGTTCCTTCAAAACTTTTATTTGGCAGTAGAGAATCTTCCTCAGAATTCTCTTGTTCTTGAATAACTACAGAAGTCTTTTTCTTTTCTAATATCCTACCAGATCTCAGTTGGACATCATTGAGATATAAAGGAGTAATCATATAAGTTGGAAATTGTTGTCCTTCCACCATATAGGTATTCTGAGGATTTTGATTGTTGGGGTTTGGTAATGGTTGGGCAGATAACTGATTTGGTCTCTGTGGGAATGGCAGTGAAAGTTGAGGGTTTTGGTTTTGAAGTTGGGGTTGTTGATATTGTTGAGGAATTTTTTGGGGAGGATATTTTGGATATGATGGAGGATATTGATAGTATTAAGGGAATCTTCCATAGGGATTTTGCATTCCTTGAGCCCAGGGTTGAGATTGAGATTGAAATTGAGATTGAGACCAAGGTTGTTGCCAAGAATTCCAATTTGGTGGGGGCTGAATATACATTTGGTTGTTAAAACCCTGGTTTTTTTGCCCATGCCAAGGTCTTCTAGAGACAAAGCAAAGAGATTCTATTGGATTTGAAATTGTTTCCTCTTGAAAAGCAACCTTAAGACTGGGAATTGAAGGACAAATTTTGGTCTCATGGTTTTCTAAACAAATCACATAATTCTCTATGATTTTTGCATCCAAAGGGCATTCTCTTAAAGTATGCTTCTTTCTGCATTTGGGACAGAAAATAGCTAGAGCATCAATCTTGGCTTTCTGCTTGTTTTGTAACTTAAGGGTGTCTATCTGTTCATTAAGGCTCCCTAGAATATTTGTTTTAAATTCATCAAGCATGTTTCCAATTTTTGCCCTCCTCACTGATCCAGTTGCAGATTTACTCACTCTAACAAGAGAAGGATCTCTTAGACCTTTCCCAGTTTTGGATTTTCCTCTTGAGTGATGAACACATAATTCTCCAATGTCACTTAATGGGAGTTGAGAGATATCTCCCTTCCCCATGATGTTAAGGATGTCTATCCACTCATCTCTATTGGCTTTTAATAAAAGATATTTTAAAGTATCTTGATCTAAGTTATCCATTTTTGCTCTTTCTAAGTTATAGTTGAATCTTTCAATTAAATCCTCCAAATTTTCATCCTCTCTTTGCCTCATTTTAAACACTTCATCTTTATGATTGATAGGCATGCAATAATCCAAATACCTGTCTAAAAACACTTTCTTCATGTCATTCCATGTTATAATAGACTGAGTGACCAATCCCATGAACCATTTTAAAGCAGCTCCCTTCAATGTTCAAGGAAACAATTTTATTTTTTGAGAGTCTTGTAAATAATCATAAGTTCTACACAAGACTTCAAATTCAAATAAAAAGGTTTCAAGATCTTCACTTTTTAATCCATGAAAAATTGGGAGGACAGAAGGTGAGATATTTTTCATTATGGCATATGTTTCTTCATCAACTATAGGGAATCCAAAAGAATTATCAACTTCCCTATTTCCTCTACCTTCTCCATTATTTCCTCTACCTCTTCCTCCTCCAAATAGAGTAAATTCTCCATCCTCTCCTTCTTCTTCTCTTCCTTCCATTGTAGTTTCTTCATAGTTAATATAAGATTCAACTTGCAAGGTTAATTGTTCTTCCTCTATTTCATCTATCAATGGTATGTGAAAGAAAGGTTATACTTCTCCCTCTCCACTAGGAATTCGTAATTCTTCAACTAAAATATGTTCCCCTGTAGAGGTGAAAAAGGCTACTCCTTCTGTTGGAGATCCAAGATTTTCCTCCTCTAGGACTACCTCAGTAGATGAAGTAGGAGATCCTCTTAATTGGATTTCTGACCTTAGAACTTCAAGAAGTCTATGGCTAGGAATCTGAGTTTGAGATGGAGGTGTATCTCTTCTTAGTCTTGGTGGAGTAAGTGGTGTTGTAGGAATTAAACTCTTGCCTCTAGCTATGAATCTACCCCTAGAGTCTCTTTCTCTACCCATATCATTTTTTAGATGTAAGAGATGAGGTTACCTAATTACACTCTCCCTAGAAACGACGCCAAAATGTTTAGTCAATTTAATGTCCTAAATTGCTTGCATAAATTATCAACCGAGGTTTGTAAACTGATGAAGTGTGGTGCACTATATGTGCTTAGTTAACCTTTCTCTTACTTCGTTGTTTTGTATTTTATGTTTGTTTTGGGGGGTTTCTGTTCTTTGATGTCTAAGAATGTAAAACCTGAAACTATGAAAAAATTTAAGTGGATCTAATGAATTTTAAAGGAAAGGAAATGTTCCTAAGTTAATCTAATTTCCTAAAAATGGACCAAGAACTGTTGGCTAGTTAGAAGCTAATAAGAAAACAAAGCATCTGTCTTATCTTATCATTAGTCCTAGTCCATGGATGTAATTCTTAAAACCAGGAGTGAAATTGATGCAGAAGGTAACTCAGTAATTACATTCATTAAACATTCAACCATCCAATTTTGGAATATGATTAAATAAATCTCCTTGAAATGATTTTTTTGAATATCAATGATGCAATTAAGTAAGGATATGAAAGCAAAAGCATAAAAGAATGTAAATCTAACAATGTACTAAGTAAATTCAATTACTGTATGATTTATACATTTAACCATTTAGTTTAGGATCATCATCATCTTGAAATGGATTTTGAAAACATCCATTAACACAGTTAATTGACAATTCTATTCTAAATGAAAAAACAGTAAGAAAACTAAGCAATTGTGTATTCTTATTACTTCAATCTTAATTCAGTTTGGAAACAAAGTCATTTTTCTCCACGAAATATATTAGAAGAACAAGGCTACACAGTTGTGATTTTATCCTTACACTATTGGTTAAAAACTGAAATGAAATATCAATCTAAATTAGAAAACAGAGTTTCTGAAAAACGGAGTAATGGAAATTAAACTGAAAACAACAAATGAAAAACCTCCCTCAGTGTCGGGGCCCTCTGCAACTAATGTGGTTGGAATGCTAGCTAGTTAAGGATACACTTTAAACGATCATTGACAACAAAAAGTTTGTATTATGAACAAAACAAAGTCTGAATACAGAGTATCAACAAAAAGCTTGAACTTAACATAATTTCTTCTAACTTCTAACTACTTCCCGGTTCCATGAAACTGATATTTATAGGAAAATAACATAACTATTTATGAGATAAACTTGCTATAGGTGGCTAATTCGAATTAAATCTAACATGACTATTTATGAGAAGAACTTGCTACAAGTGGCTAATTCGAAGTGTGATAGGACTATTTAAACTTTTGATCAGCTACAGGTGGCTAATTCGAATTAAATCTATAACAAAACAGTTAGACTCTTGATTTGCAATGAAAGAGCAAATTAAGAGTCCTACTATTTTCGGATAACGTATTTTGACTCCATCTTTGACCATGACCTTAGGCTTGCTTTTCCGTCGATCTGGACCGAGTGAATAGGATAGAATCCATGTGGAGATGATTCTAGAAATGCCCATGTGGCTCAATTCTTCATTTGACACTTGGAACCTACCAAACCATGAGAGTAGCTACAGAATCCATAGTTAGCTATAGAATAGGCTACGTTCTGTAGCTAATTTGCAAAAATATATTCAAATAGCAAGAACCTGAAAATATAATATGGCAATCATTTTAATGCTTTCCCTAAGACAAAACCTAGCATTTATCATTGATTGGGTTTGGAATCCTATGAGAAAGTGAGAGAAAAATGTGAGAAAAAAATGTCAAGGAGAGGATAATTCTAGGCAAAAAGCCCTTTTATAGGAAACACCCTACTTTTTCCATCGCCCATTGCGACCAAACCATAGCTCTGTTTGATGAACCATCAACACATGTTGCAAAGCTATCACCAAATTCTATAATGGGTATCTATTTATTTTTGGTAATTTGACATTTAACCAAGAAGCCATTTTTTCCATGAGGTTTCACTTTGCCACATATTAAAATTGAATTTATTCATTTGAGCCACCCATACTCTAGTACCATTTTACCTTTGCACTGGTTGACTCACTATTCGATTTTTTTCATGAATAACCATCATTTAATCATGTTTTTATGGTCCCGTCTAGGCCTCCCCCACATGGAAGCATCATCGAGTCACCCTTGTTCAGAGCATCTAAGATGAGCCACCATTATATCTATGAAGTTTGTTCCCTTGAGTTAAGTTATAGTGTTCCATACATTGTTATGTCGCATCCATCCCATTTTATTTATGTTTGGCCTCTGGCTCTATTGCTCTGTCTTTGTTAGACCCCCATTTGAGTCATTGACCATCCCCTCCAAAATCGAGTCAGTCGCTACCAGGTCAGCCATCCTTATTATGCTTTGACAAGGGAAGTCGTCATCAGCCACTCATTTTGTTTCCTTCCATCATATCCCTAGTGTCAATCCATTAGTCACTATACTATGATTCCTCGTGCCTTTGTTAGGGATTCCTCATTTCCTTAACTCTGGTGGACCCTCTTCTGTCGACCTCAACACATTTATTCTAGAAGAGTGGTCTAGAGGGCGATGTGCCTTGGTTCAAGATTCCATATTTATTTGGTGCCTTGGATCAGTCAAAGGGAATCATCATTTCCCTTTGACTTGGTTGTTTTTCAGATGCTTGGCACCAACTCCTCATCGCACGATTGAGATTCGTACACTTGACAGTTCTGTGATATAGATGATTGTCCCAATGATTTTGGGTGTGTGTGAGATGTTCCAGACCTCATGGGGGGTCACCCTTCAGGTAGCCCCCCACAAGCCCCGATGACCACAAATGCTAATCCAGCCTTAGATGCAATTCTGTAGATGTGATGGGTTCGGTTTTCCTCACTTCCAGCACCCATAGCATGCATGTCTCCTTCCGATGATCCATTTAGACCTTCATAGCCCTTTCCCATTCAACAAGACTTATTTGGTTGTGATGCCCCCTCACCATGTCATATTAAGGGAAATTATGTCTCATGTACTTAGATGTTATTGTATTCAATCGAGCCTATGTTTTTCCAGGCGCATTATGTATATGGCATCCATTATATTATTTTCTGGGACACTGATGCCAGTTTATCATGTATCATGTACTTTGTAGCTCAGTCCCACATTGTTGGGCTCATCTTTATTCTTTGTATGAAGTTATCTCTGTGGGTCTGGGTATGCCTCCCCTGCCTCATTTGAGATCATGTACTACCACATAAAAGGATACTTCTATTAGTTTAGTAGGTCTCGCCCCCTCCTTTTTTTTACGTCCTTGTATTTCTTCAATTCTTTCTCTCTCTCTCGCTCTCTCTTTTTAACTCCCCTCTGATGTCTCATGTAATTGTAACCTACACGTATCTCGGTCATACGATTCGCTCCTGACACTCGTACGTTGGGGGGGAATTTTGTTATCACCAAAAAATTGATCACCTAGGTGGATCAAAATACACCATGTAGGGTTAATTTTACAATAGTAAAATCACTTTCACTGTGGAAAATAATTTAGTAAACCACTTTTATTAAATTATTTTCTAACTAAAATAAAAAAAAACCCGAGAATAATTAGATAAATCATTATTTATTTAATTTTCTCTAGGAATAATTATTAAATCATTGTTTAAATAATTATTCTTTGTCACATTTGACTAAATCCCCTAGGAATAATTAAATAAATCATTTTATTTGTTAATTATTTTTAAATAAAGATATTTGACCATTATAAATATGTTTTCCCTCTCCAAAAAACACAATAAAGTATTCCTAATGGTTAGATCTTGATTTTATCAATATTATTTTATTATTCTCCATTTTCGATATTAACTCAAAACTTTGTTATAAATAGGATGGGTTTCCATTCATTCTTCACCATGATCATTATCATCGTCACCATTATCGCCTCTTTTCTTTTGAGCTCCCATTTGAGTTCTCCACTTTGTTTAGGGGTTTTCACACATTGAGAGAGAAGATCGATTACTGAAGCATCAAGGAAACTAAAGGACCCATCCCACAAAGGGGGATTTGGAGACCCTTTTTGTAGATCACCTTCACTAGGTGTTATCAATAAAGATTTTTTTCAATTAAAGTCTTTGAATTTGGGTTATGGCATTGGATATCTTTATTGTTGTTTGTTATTCTGGCTCATATATGTTTTGTTGTAGGGTTTTCACTTTTTATTGCATATTTAAACTATAAGCAACCACAAATTGTTGATAGGGTCACCTGTCACCTAGTGACTTAAGTGAAGTGTTTTTCGTACACCTTCCAAGAAATTTCACACCAACACTCTCCATTCAACTACCTTATGCCTAAATTATTACACTTATAACATTCAACATGATCTAGTAAGGAGTTGTTGGTATCCCAGAGTCACACTATGTTGTGTTATAGTGCAGAGCCTGAGAACATCTAATTTCTCTCAATTCCAAGGCTACCTACTTCACTCTTTCAATACATTATGTAGAAGACACATAAATCTTATGGAAATGACTACTATGGTTTGGTTCCTTCAAGTATTTTCAAATTAGGGCATTCATACACTTTGGGTTAGACATACAATTTGTGGGCATTGAGGAAATTGAGAATGTAAATGACATGACAAGAATAATGAATGGGTACTCAAGAATTCAATCATTTAACGTGAAAATAAACTAAATTTTCACTTTGAATTTTAAACCCATGTCACATTTCATCAATATAAATTTAATATTCCATGTAATATCAACTCATGCCACAATAATAAGGTCAATAATCAAATTGATTCAATTCTCCTTATTTCATATAACATAAAATCATTTCATTCATAACAAGATGTATCATCCAAACATCTCCATGAAACAACAATATTTATACTAACTTGAAATTTCAAATTAAAATTACATAGGAGGTATATAATTAAATAGAAACATGAGAAGAGTATTGACAACCCATCATGTACTTCAAAAGCCCAGTATTCACAATAAAATCATATTACAAAACCAAACAACCTTTTCCAAGGTTTCAACAGAGTTTACATACACATAAATTTTTCCTTTTGTCTCATCAAAATGGGCTCTATATATAGGACACAACACCCTAGGACATTAACCCCAAACTACTAGTGGTATCAAGAAACCACTAGGTTATTTACAACTAACAATTGGGAGTGTCTAAATAACTACTTCTAGAATATTCTAGTTTTCAAGGTGGGCCTTGGTTTTCAACTCACTCCTCCTCTTGTTGTTCGAAATATGTATGTGAGGGTGACTTAGCAGATGATCATGTAGATTGTTGATATGTGTGTTTTGATCCCGCAGCTGATGTTAATGGTGCCCATTGAGTCGAGGTAGATGTTGTTGGTGTATATGGCTTCTTCAGTTCCTTTTTATACCACTTTTGTGATGTAGTGATATATTGTGATATTAGGCACCAGTACTTAATCAAGGGATACTTGCAACCTCAGGTTGTTTTGATGGAAACTACCAAATCAATGATAGAATCATATTCAAGTGGACTCATGATTTTTAAGAACTCTTTTTATTTTAACATTATGTAAAAGGAGGGTTGTAGGTGCTTGATGATATCTCTTGGTACCACTACATCACCTTCCTTTTCAAATACTATGAGGTCATTTATTACTGATTCCAACACAACTTTGTAGTCTTCCTCTTTCATGATTATCCCACTTGGGTCAATAAACCTGAGTAGGACACTCATGAATAAAGGCTCAAAATCTCCCAAGATATTCATTAGCACACCTATCATTTCCTTTTCCTTCCTCTCCATTAATTATATAAGCTTCATCTTTTGAAATACAATGTTCCGTTATTGGACAAGAAAATACCTGTCACCAACTAACAAATCCTTGTTCTCATATGTATAAATTGGATTAATAACCTATATTCCGATTTTGTTTCTAGTTACACCTTTAATTTTTCTGCTTCCCTTTTGGCTTCTAGAATAGTGCCCATTTTTCTTGTAATAGTTGGATTTGTTCCTATTTTTCCACATTTAGTATATCCCTAGTGATCATATCCCAGATAGTGTGATAAGTCACCTTCACATTGGCTCGAGAGGCATGCTTCTTTCATATGGTGTCTATCTCCTGCTTAACTTGATCATATGACCTCTTTGTCCTTATCTCTTCTTTGATTGTAAATCAAATCTAGGGGATCATATATCCATTCTACTCTTGTGAAAAGTAAAGTTTTTCTAGTATCTTTTCACTTTCTCCTAAGATTTCCTAGTTTTGGCTATGAATGGCTTAATTTCTTGAGGTAGGCGAAATGTGATTACTACTTTCCTTGATGCAAAATGTAACTAGTCACTAATAAGTCTATACCTAATAAGCTCCATTGCAAATATACTGGGTGTGAGGAAGCTTGGAAGAAAGTATGGATTCTCTTAAAAAACATAGACTCTGATCATTGTACAATCTTCTAGAAGGTACCAATATTCTATTTCCCATATTGCGTTCATTTCTTTCATTTCTGGGATAAATCTAGGAAGGGGCTTCTCATGGAGAAGTTGATAAAATACTGACATAAAATATTGAATATAATATAGAACTCCCATTTTGTTTGTATTTCCTCTTATAAAAGGTATCTATTCAATAGTGGGAAGCATGACATTAGATGAATTAGCTAACCTAGGGCCCAAGTGTTCCAGGGAATTGTAGTTCTAGTGCATGAAGAGGTAAACAATGTATGGTTGATATCAAAATACATTAGTGGATTGGAAATTCACAAACTGGTGGTTGATGGAATATGATATATATTCTGGATAATCAAACAAGGAGTAGGTTATAGTGTTAGGATGGCACAAAGTTACTAGGAAACATATGATGTTTTCATCAATTTCTATATCTTTGTCCATTCCCAAAATCTGAGCAATCATGGAAAGGGTAACTTTGGAATAAAGTAATGTGGAGGACTTGTTGGAGCCATTACTCCTTCTGGTACATGTTGTGTTAATACTTTTGTCCTTTTTTCATAAATAAAGGTTTTCTAGTATCCTGGCAGTGTGGCCTTATCTAGCTTTTGTATTTCATCTCAGTCTACGAAACACAACATTGTTGCTGCTACTTTTGGAGTTGTTGACAACAAGATTCTGGATCTAACGGTGGATGAAATAGTATTTCTTTCAAATTTTTAGTGTCGTTCTATCCAAGTGTTGACCTCTGAAAACTCATAAACTTGGAGTATTGCTGCCTTCACTAGATTACTCTTGAATAAATTGTCTAGATTCATGCCTGCTTGGACATTTGAGTATACCTAGCAAATGCCAGTGTATATGTTTGTAATTCTTCAAATAGGATTGTGAAACTCGACATGGGAATCTACGTGTTATTCTTCATGTGGCTTCTCCATAGGTGGAGAAGTCACTAAGGCTGGACTCTGTGACATCTTGAGTTAACATTGGGATTGAAGAACATAAAATAGGATATTTATGGAGTGAGAGACGAGAATATTGTCAAAATTGGTGATATAATGCTTAAAACTGGAGGGGTCCAAGGTATTATAATGGGTATTACGAGAGGTGCAAATGATTTTTAACTAGGGAAACAAATTCAATGGTCTAAGGTGGAATTCACTAGATTGTGTGCTACACTCAGAAATAGAGGCCAAAAGGTGTAATAGGTCACCATTTAATTTTGATAAAATAGCTTGAATGGGGGGTTGTGATAGCTTGAAGTTTACACAAGTCACCTTGGTCTCTTGGGTCAAGTTGATAGAGTCATGGGTTGTGGTTTCAAAACCCACACCACTGTGAGGGTATCCAGGATGGATATGGAATTTGATGGATGGAAATGATACAATGAGGTTCTTTGAGCCTAGTCACTTTTTCATTATTCCATGGACTCCTATGGTGAAAAAAAATGATTAATATGAAACCCTTTTAGGGATTTTATAAAAAAAAATTACATTTTATGGTTACCACGTGTCATTCTTTGATTGGTTGGGATGAATCCATCCTAACATCATGATGATGTCACCATGTGGGGTGATGACATCACCATACGAGGTTGTTTGGGTGACATGGTAGGCTAACAGTCATGCAGTGTGGTGGCATGGTGGAAGTGAGACAAGCGGCGTGGTGGACCCCTCCTTTAATGATGCGACTTCCCCCACCTTCCCCATAAGTGGTTTTTTCATGATGGAGAAGGCAGTTTGTTACACTACCTCTAGGGATGTGTGTCCATTAGAGGCCTACCACGCATCCTCAGGATCTTTTTGGCTGCATTACATGTGAGCATTAAACACCATGTAGGTCAGTGATGCAGTGGGATTCGCATCGTAGATTTCCAACCACTCTAGGATGTTGGATCTTGGCAATGTCAACTCTCTCTTTTTACATCACGTTGATGTGTTCTTGATGCTTCAGTGTCACTAACGCTCAAGTGACACATGTGATCATTATGATGGCATCATGTTGACATCATGTGACCCAAGGAATCATGTTGACATCATTTGACTTGAGTTGGTATGTGATGTCATGTTGATGTTATCTAACTCTAATGTTCATTTTGTCCTAAAAACCAAATTTTCCAAGATGTGTCTCAGTCTATTGTAGATTCCCTTGGGGTGAATTTAGGAGTACGACCTTGTAAGTGGATTTTGGCACCAACGAGAGAAAAAGGATTGTTTCTTCTTAGATCATCCCTATGAGGATTAAAACTACTTTGTCTCTATTCTTTAAGGATTGATAAGGTTCATTTATGATATAATGAGCTTTAAGATAGGCTCTATAGTGGACAACCTTATGACTAAAGTATGTGCATGAGTAATAGTAAGCATAAAATAGATTCTTATGCTTGGAAGTAAATTTCCTTTGAAGGAAGGATATTTTTATTCTTTCTTGACTATCCCAATGAGGCCTTTTCTAATTTTTTAAGTCACTTTTGTGGCTATTCAAACTACTGTAGTTTTCTCTCCTTTATTGAGCTACTAAATTTTACCAATGTTGTCCTCAATTTCCTTGCTATCATTTTATCTTCTTTGCTATTGTTGTGATTTATTATTTTCATTTTCATGGTTTTTACATCCTTTTAGCACCTCAAGATAGTTGTTAGGTTCTTTTCCTTCAACTTTCTTAGTACTTGTTTCTCCTCTATAATCAAGACTAGTTTTAATGAGGGAGATCTCTTAACACTCAGGATTTCATCTGATTTCTTGGTTCCTTTAACAAATCTTAGATTCTAGTTGAGTTGATCTTGGGTCTTTTCTAATTCTTTTCTGATAGATACAACTTCTTTATATAACTTTTCACATTCCTCCCCTTTCTCTTTCAATTGTTCTAAAAGAGTGTTTGTAATCTTCTTGGTTTTCTCCAGCTCCACCTTCAGTGGAAGAAAATATGAGTCTCTAGTTTCATCCCTTTATTTTTCATATTTCATCAACAAATATTTCTATCTATTTATTTTTTTCTTCCTTAGCCTATGTATTTCATCCAAAGCATGGGCTATTTCTCCTTGCAAATGTACTACATGTTATTCTTCATCTAATTCATAATCGTCTTGCCATTCATCTTGAGTTTCTATAGCTATGAGCATGAAATCATTTGTTCTCTCTTCATCAAAAGGTTTCTCATCGTCATCCTTTGAGGATTTGTGTTGGGAATCATGATTGTCATGAGACCAAAACCCGCGGGTGTTAGTCAATGATCAGACCACCAAAGATAAGGATCCACGAGAGGCAATTAGTCCATGTTGTGAAACACATAGGGAGCGTTCATTTATCCAATGTCCAACAATCTCCCCCCAACGTGAGCCAAATGTGTATCAAACTCGTGACCTATGCTCTGATACCACTTGTTGGGAATCAGGATTGTCGTTACACCAAAACCCGTAGTTGTTAGTCAATGATCGCATCGCCAGAGATAACGATCCATGAGAGGTGGTTAGTCCATGTCGTGAAACACACAGGAAGCTTTGGTTTATCCAATGTCCAACAATTTTTTTTCCTCTTGAGTATAGATTCTCTTCTTATTAAAGCTTCTTTCCTTTTTTATTCTCCTATCATTTTTTTCTTTCTTATGTGGACATTTACATGCATAGTGACTTACTTTTCAATAATCAAAGCATTTTAAAGGAAACTTACCTTTGTATTTTCTAGATGCTCTCTTCAATCTTTTGACAAATTTGGCTTCCTCTTCGTTAAATCCATAACTTGAATCTTCTACGTATTCTTTGGTCTTCTTATTGGCTTTGAAATTTACATCCTTTGATGAAGATATAACTTTTTTGGTTCTCATCTCATAGGATGTTAATGTCCCATGCAATTATCTAATGTTTAATAAGATGTTGCATCTCCTCAATAGATGATACTTTGGCATCGAACCTAGTGGGAAGAGATCTTAACAATTTTTAAACTATTATGGAATGATCCACAGTTTCATCAAGAGACCTTATGGTGTTAACTATTTCATCTACACGAAGAAAGAATTAGCTATGTCCCCATTCTCACTCATCTTCAATGATTCAAATTGAATTCTATAAACTTGGAGTTTCACCTTCTTTACCTTGTTGTTTCCTTCATATTAATTCTTCATCTTATCCCATATTTCCTTGGCTATGTCATAGTGCATGACTACGGATATTTCAAATTTAGATAACACACTTAGAATTGCATTCAATTCTTTAGCATTTTAATAAAAATCGAGTTTTTCATCTTTGTTAATCAATGTGGGTGGTTTTTCATTGCCATCCAACCTTACATCCTAGAAATATACACCAAGTGAAATTAGGTAAGTCCTAATTCTTACCTTCCAAAATGTATAATTTTTTCCAATGAACATAAGAACTTTGTTAGTGAATTTCCATCCTGGTTGTCCATGTTTTTTTATCTAGATCTACCTTCCAACTATTAGATTACTATTAAAGTAACTTTCTCTCATACCAATTGTTGGAAACTAGGAAAATATTGAGAACGGGGTTCAATCAATATTTTATAAATTTTGAAAAATATTTAGCTGATAAAACACATTCAACAATTTAGCAGTGCATCAATCACATAAAGCTTCAACACGAAATATTTCCATGGAAAGCTTCAACACGAGATATTTACATGGCAACCCATTTAGTAGAAAACCATAAATATTCTTTTAACTTTAATGTAAATGAAAGCACCAAATTTAGTTTACATTAGATTTCATATGCACCAACCTACAAGCCTGTGCCAACCTACAAGAAGCACCAACCTACGAGAGGAACCAAGCTACAAGAGACATCACCCCCTTTTTTCTTTGCAAGCACCCACTTGTTGGAAGAACCAATTCCCATTATTGGCAGGCACCAACCTACTGGAGGCACCAACCCCCTAACCTTTATAAGAACCAACCTGAAGGAGATTCCAGTCTCTTGATCTACAAGTGTCTACTTTCTCTACGTACCAGATCATCTTTTCATCACATTTTCAAAATTACATCTATGCCACCATATTTAAAACATCCTAAGGTTTGTTTCCTTTAGTTTTTCTTTTATCTTTTTATATCTCATCCATTTATATATACAACATATTTTTTGCATAGTAGCTTTGGTTCTTAGCCACTCTACCCTATCTGCTTCCACTCAACATTCCTCTTCACTCTCTAACTCAGATATGTAGTAATTCACACATCTTCTCTTCATATCTACATTTTCATCTAATATGCAGGTTTAAAACACATAATTCAGCTAGACTTATATATTCTACACTTAATGTTTTCATATTCTCGCTCCCCTTATTTTAGTTTGGCATTCAACTCTATTTTTATACCACAACATAGATTCCTCTTTTCATCATTAACTTCCATTGTTATGAGTGGGTATTGCTGTCTCACTTTGTGATTTGCATGGGACATTTCATCACATCACATCATTTTTGGAAGTTTATTTATTCCCATCGATCCCTCTTACTTGTCCTCATTCTAGCTTTTCATTAAATTTTGGCACTTGACACCTCCATTTTTTTGGCCTTAGGACTCGGGCTCTGTATCTTTCCTAGGTATGTGACCAAGGTGCTATAACGACAGGCTTAAATTCTATTATCAGATATTGAGTGTCAGGGATGTCACTTCTATCCACACATTACTATGGCCTGATTACCAATGATTGATGGGCTCGATCCCCACAATGCTTAACCATTAACACCCTATGACTGTGGCTATAACCATAGGCATAACCCCTTTTAGGTTATTAGATATTCTATTGTGTATTATGCGATAGGAAGATGGCATGATGGCTTGATAAGCTCAAAGGGATCCATCATTTCTACTCCGGCCTCATGGGTATTGCTTGATATTCTTCTAGAATTCTAATGGCCTAAAGTCACGATAAGGACCCATGTCTTCATTTAAAAACACAACATGGAAATTATTGCCAAAACATGGTCCTAACACAAACCCCAAGCCCCTTAGGTTTTCCATTTCAACCCATGGTGGATCATTCATTTTTTTACCACATGGCCCTCCTACCACCTCAACACAACTACATGTCCTACTACATCACTTACTATGTCATCTTCCATGTCATCATGTTGCCTCATGGAAAACTGGCACCCAAAAGTTCCAATTCTTCTTTTCACATGTCATCGCCTCAGGATGCCACATCACCTACATTGCCACTTGGTATCCATGTCATTTACACCACCTTTATTGCCACATCACCTACATTGCCACTTGGTATCCATGTCATTTACACCACCTTTATTGCTACATTTGTCAAGTTCTCTGGTTGTTAGGATGTTAGAAGTTATAAATTTTTTGAAACATGAACAATGCCATGATGTCCAATGGGCCAATATGCTCGATAGTATCTTAGTCAGTGGGCACTAGCCTATTGGCCCCTCTATGACCATGGGTGATGAATGGTGGTTTATTCTCCTTAGTGCTTGGCATTATTCATGTCTCACCCTTTCTACTGTTTCCTCCTTTCGTTACTTCGACTTTATTGACTTGATGTTCTCCTAACCATCTCAGCCTGATATACACAACTATGAATTGAAGGCGGTGATCTTCAACAACTAGATTGGTAACTATGATGATGCTCCTTAGAAGAGTGTCAATGGGGAGAGGTCAAAGGTGGTTTCCAAAAACTGCTAGTGTCCCCCTGCAATGCCTAAACTACCGCCATGCATCACGACATTTTATTGCTTGGGTAGTATCAGATACCCATTCTGTTGGTTAAACATCATGCACGTTGAAACCCCCATAGTGAACAAGAGCGATTGATATCATTCCTAACTTGTTGAACTTCAAACTTGAATTTATTTTCATTTTTGGGTAGTTAGAAAAGTGCCATATATTGTTCGAAAAGTCTCATAAATGGCTATCTAACTAGACATGTTTCATGCTCTTTTAAACAAAGCAACATGAGGCAAAATGCCTACAAAGATAAATTACCCAAATGAACGTCATCCATGAAAACAAGTATTGAGAATGGATACTCAAAAGAATAATGACATCAATGGCATCATGAACAATAAACATTCTCCCCCTAAACTTGACATCAATGACAATACATTCAACCATTTTCCAACACACTCAATATATTCTAGTTGTGACCTATCTTCAACAAAACTTTCCTTCATCAATTCACTACTACTGATGAATAATTCCATATCATAACTTTGTAAGGAATCATAAACCATAATTCCATATCTTTATTTTTTTATAGTTTTATCAACCATTTCCATTAAATCATTTGTGCCATAGCTAGCATGAAGCATATGTATTAGAAAATATATGTCATAAGTAACATCCATGATTTTGGTTAGGTCATATATGCCATAAATAGCATCAACCATAAGTATGAAGTCATTTGTCTCCCAAGCTATATCAATTATGGTTTCAATTTGCTACTACTATTCAATTAATTTTATTTGAAGTGCTTCAATCAATTTATCATTCAAATCAATTTTCCTTAGAAGATTAAGAACCAAATGGTCTGGATCATGTAAGGAGTCTTGTAATGCTTTGATTACCTAATTAGTACTTTACAAACTCTTTCCTCCTTTATGCATTTTTATCATCACATGTCAATCTTGCTTATGTTTTCTCTCTTGCTTGTTTCTAAACTTAGGGTATGATCATTCACACCAAAGTGTATTTTTTTTACAATGATTTTGACTTTAAAAATGATCGCTTTATTCAATTTTGGGGAGGTCTCTTTTGATTCTGGTTACATTTTAATTGTGACATGGAAATGGTTTGCAATATAACCTCTTCTATAATTAAAGGGCATAATTTATTCACTTAACATTATGCTTCAATTTAAGTTACTCAAATATTAACCCAAAAAGATATTTGAATTGATATTGACATGGATTAACTAAAGAATTTTTTTTTGCAATTCTATGTATTAGTGTAGAGAAGCAAATCTTAATTGTCTTGTTGAATACGATTACAAAATGTCACGTGTATGATTAAATTGATGTTTTGCTTTCTTCTATGATAAGATTTTAACACATTTTCACTTTACTTGTTTGTGATTTCAATATGCTAAAACTAGAGCTATAACATCATATACTCTGCAAATTTTGCTAGGTTATTATAGTTTCAACTGGTCAACAATAGTGACATTCATCACACTTGCTCGTCCAACAATAGTGACATTCATCACACTTGCTCGTCCAACATCGACAACACATTTCGCACAAAATCCAAATTATTATTCTTGAGTAAGGCACATAAACCTGTAACTAAATCCACATCCTCATTCATATATATATATATATAATTAATTCATTTGTATTTACAAAATATTTAATCTAAATAATTAGTAATAAATATTAATTATATATTATATATATTTATATTTTTATTATTATTGAGTTTATTAAGGAAATTTTATAGCATAGTCTAATTTATAGATGAAATAGTTTTTTTTCATTCATCAATGCACACAACCTTTGATGCTCAGTCACGACATCCAAACTTTCTTGAATAAGAGGATTGAAAGGCTTCTCTTTTGGAGGTTAAAGGTCCAGTAAATATGGTTGTGGAGGTACATTCAAGATAGAATGCAACACACAATAATTATAGATACAAAGAATACAAATTGAATAGAAATTCTTCAAATATGTTAAACAAAAACCATGTTAAAAGGTGGAGCATTGCATTATCTCTTTGAAACCTAAACATTTCAAGTGTGAAAGTGACCCAACATCAAGGACTTAAACATTGAGCTTTCAAAGAACTCATAAGAGATAGAAACATTAAGGTTTTAGAGTGACTTATAACGGAGTGTTCAACCTTTTAACAACATAAAATACACACCCAACACTTTTAAGTAGTGTAACTTACTAGGAGGAGCATCTTGTGCTTGTATGAGAGTAGCACACAATTGATGAAGAACTCCATCCTCATCAAACGTAAATGTTGTATGCCACTCATTAGCAACATTATGAGACGAAGCAACAGAAGGGACTCCAGAAATTGGTACATTACTACCTACTTATGTTAAGGTGATAAAAATCCAAGATATATTGCCATTTTCATAACCTATATTGGAAATAACACAAATCAATATTAAAAATAAAATTTGATATGTAAAAAATTAAAATCATACATTTGAGAGTAAGTATATTTTGAGCAATATATTGACTGGTTTCAATTTTTTGAACAAGAGGATTAAGAAAAACTTGAGATAACCATTGCCTTATCTGATTGCTCCATTACTCAATATGAGGTTAAGAACTCAAGTTTTGAAAGGCTTCGATAGATTTCTCCAATGACATCGAAGGTGGGAGGTTTCCATAATATTTTTTTTAGGTGGTGCATTAATATTTTGTGAGATTGGAGACATCATAGTTGTGCTCAGGGAGGTGTTTGTTGGAGTGCCAGAGAAAGATCACAAATTTGGAACAAGACTTGGATTGATGCCACCTATTCCATGAAGGCTTGGTGATGGAATTGGAAGACCTCGGTTTGAAGGTGTTGCTACCTTTGACACAGACTCTGACAATTTTTCTTCCACATTTTCCAGAAACTCTTCAAGATTTTCCTCCAAAAATATTTCCTCCTTTGTAAGAGTAGGCCTTGGTTTAGACCATGGCATTGAAAATTATCTGTCCCAAGGGGATGTGCTTTGGCATGGTACTTGTGATCCTAGAAGGGATCGAGTACCTTGAGATCCTAGTCATCTATTTGTAACATGAATAGTGAATGAGGAAATGTTGCTAACACCCACATCTTTCCTCTCCAATCTAGACCATTGATATTGACTAGGCCCTAGTCAACGAGAACTTTTAGGAGGCGATTTTTGTATAGGTGCTAATAGAGATGAGGGGGGATGGATTTTATGTTTTCTTTAATATTTGTGGCTATTTTCTACTACCAATATTTCAAGGGAAGATTGAATTTTCCTCATCAATATTCTTCTTCCTTAACCCTAAAGTTATTGTTGATGTTTTACGAAACCAAATGGTTGTGTAGGTTTTTTTGATGTTGATCTTACTGTTGAATCTCGAGGAGGGGTTTGAAAAACATCATAACCATTTGAATATGTCATTCAATGTAACAAAAATACTTTTAAGATTTCAAAACTACATGCAAGGAACAATAACCCTACTATTATCTGTAGCACCTTGACAACACCATCTACAATTAGAAAAATGAACAATATTTCCATATTCCAACTTACAATCCTTTCTATTAAACCTTGAAAAGTTTAAAAGCTATAAGATAGGAAGCCAAAATAGTGAACTCACAAGCAATGTATTGCAGGATGCTTACAACTGCTATCAAGTCAACAACTGTTTGTTCCCTACAACAATTTATGAAAAGCACTTTGTCATAGAAACACATGAAAACTTACTAACCTTTAAGAATAATCCATAGGTAACAAGAGCTTTGTTCATATCCAAGATAATTTTCTCACTTAGGTGGTTTGTGGTCATGTGTAAGAAGTAGATATTGAATCCTAAAATAGTATGGTCCTTGGTCATTGGATTGTTGCTACCAATCTAAAATTTAAAGTACTGTATCATGAATTGTTTCTCGAAATAGAAGCACAAGATTAATATATAATGCCATGGTAAGCTAGAATTACTAGAAAAACAAAATGAAAATGATCCAGGTCATCAGGGCATGTATGAGAATAGCTATTAACGTATAGAACATGATGATCACAAATTAAAAAATAGTGAATTTCTAATTCACACTTCCTAATTGATTTCCCACACCACAATGAGAATGGTGCCTATGGTGTAGAACTACTAAGTCATGGTAAAAATATAGGTGCCTAATAAGATTTGCAACATTTTAGAAACAATACAACATTTTAAATAACAACATAAAATACACACCCAACAATTTTATGTAATGTAACTTACAAGCAGGAGCATCTCATGCTTGTATGAGAGTGGCACACAATTAATGAAGAACTCCATCATCATCAATGGTAAATATTGTTTGCCACTCATTAGCAACATTATCAGATGAAGCA
>APFE030144371.1:0-16235 GCA_000404065.3 Pinus taeda | reverse complement strand
CCCAGGGATGAGTAAGAGATCATCAATCTCCAAGTGGAATCAAGAACTATCAGAGAGAAGACACTAATCAAAATCCCAGAAGCTGACTCACCTCCCTGCAATCATCTATATATGGATCCCTCATCCCAGAGATCTAGAGGCTCGAATTTTGTATCTTGTAAGGAAGTGTTGTTGGTTTTCTCGTGGAAGATCATAGTGTTGGGTGATCTAAGCTTTTCATGAGGTGAAGAAGGGCTTTCATGCTGGGAGGATGACTCTGGATCAGATCAATGGGTTGTAATCCTCTCTTCTAATCTTTACATCAATAAAGCTATTCAAGTTTTCCTCCACATTCGTGTATGTTTGATTATGTATGCATCTGTGTGGTCAATATATATCTGGTCCTATATTGTTTATGATTGTAGATCTCTGCACTTTGAAGGTATTATGCTTCTTTGACTTTACAGGTACTCTTCGAAGCGGAGTGTTCAAGGAAAGAGCGGCAAAGATTCATCAGTGAGGAGAAGGATCAATCGAAGAACCAAGCAAGAGATCGTGGTTGGTACTCTTTGCTCCTCTCCTATCTACTTCTCATAAAGGAAAACAAGAGTAACTTTAATCTATTTGTTTCTGTGATAGCTACCCGTCTTAGTGGGACTAGCAGCTCTGCATAGACACTAGATTTCCTGATAACAAAATGGCGACTCCACTGGGGAGCGAATAGATTTTTTACTTGTATATATTTGTTTACTTTATAAACCTACAGATGGAGCCTGAAGTCAATCCATCTAGCCTTCTAACTGCATTTGCTATGCAAGTGCAAACTAGATCAATGCTGCTTCAGTCTATCTCCGAGTTTTGTTTATAAACTGAACAATCGATTTGCAAACATCCTAATTGCCATAGTGGTGGCTCTAGTAACCTCATTAGATCACCCCTTGTGATTTCTATTCAATGAATATCATTAGCTCGACCTAAATCCCTGAACTAAGCTACAAAATGTGACCAAGAACGAAGTTGAAGTCTCGTCCCTAGACCATCGCACCTTCTCCTCTTGGGAATCTGGATGCATCGCACCTCCCGTGTGCAGTAGGTGCATTGCATTGCACTTTCCCTATGTTACAAGTGTGCTGATCAGACAAGACCTCTTCTGCTCTCAGATTTTGGTCTTTTGTTCACTCTCTTCAGCTTTATTCAGGAGTTTTGCTGTCAGTGATCAGTATATCTCTATGGAAACTCCCTTCCTTTGCATGATTCCGCCTCCATAGTACAAAGAATTGTGAATGTTTTTATGTATTGTGCACCATTTACAGTTCTCTTTTACAAAGAAGTAGCGTAATCCAACTGTCGTCTTTTGATTTGAAAGTGTCGCAAGTGTCATTTTCAGTCAAAGAAAAGAATCCTATTGTTCTTGATGGTCGATTTATACCGTAACTGTTTTTGTTTGAATTAGTAGTTTTTCAAGTGTTTGAAAGCAGTTTTCAATTCATCCAAAAGTGTCCCATTACTTCCTTTCGTGTTTTGAGAAAAATGTTAAGTACTGTCGCTTGAACAGAAATTCAGATTTTGTACTTAGCATTCTTTTGTTCATTCACAACATTTAAGAAGGCTGAAAATACATTGCATGTGCATTTGTATTTAGACTGTTGTTAGATTTAGGACAGTGCATCTTAGTGTGTGCTCTTTTGCTCTATGTTGAAAACCCGCTTTCTCTTTCCTTTAATAGTCTGGATTTTTCATTGCAAAAAGAATCAAAAGAGTGTTTATCATCTTAAATTTCATTTAGGATTGTTATATTACATCACGCGGTGACCTGGAAAAGGCAATTCTTAAGAAAGATCACATGTAAAATAAAATTCAATGAAATAAAACACGTTTGGACCTAACGCACATCTAGAAGTCTAGGCTAGAGAGTATTCCGGGCATTCATAAAGCTGGTAACTATTGCTTTTATTCGTAGGTTGGGTGATTCCTCCTCTTTGAAACGACAAGTGCCAGTACGGACTTGTGCTCCCACGTACCGTCAAGTATATATTGGGAGACCACAATAGGCTATATCCTTTATCCTTAGGAAGCCGTGTCTGCCGCCCTATCGATTGCAATGCACTGAACACAGCATTCGCGAAGATTGACTGCTGTACCGTAAAATGTATTCTTCAGTTTTGTGATTGGTTTGGTAATCCCTCTGTCTAGATTTCGAGAGTAGTCTCTTTCATTCCTTTTTAGACTCGTTAAAAGAAAAGATCCATCTAAGCACTTGTCACTTTAGGCTCATTAAAAATCGAAGGCGACTAGAGTCATCTTTTGTTTTTTCTCAACTCTTAAAAATTGAAAAAGCAAGTTGTGTCAAAGTGTCTAAAATTCATTAAATTCGGAATAAAATTTTCCCCTTTATTTTGAGTTGATCAAGTAATCCGCAATCATGGAAGAAAGTCAATCGAAACCCCATCGTTTGAGGAGATTAACGAGTCAACCGTCTC
Source organism: Pinus taeda (assembly GCA_000404065.3). Taxonomy (NCBI): domain Eukaryota; kingdom Viridiplantae; phylum Streptophyta; class Pinopsida; order Pinales; family Pinaceae; genus Pinus; species Pinus taeda. The sequence goes on along the minus strand of APFE030144371.1, from coordinate 13,776 downwards.
TAACTCTGGAAACGAAACCACTCTGGACAAAGCGAACTCGTTTAACCGGGTCAAAGTCCCCTGGCTTGTTTGGAACTTCTATTCTAACATCCTTAGGGACTCCAGTTACTCCAAACATTTCTGGTATACCTACCTCTACAGAAGGAGTTCTGTAGCCACAAGAGGACATTAGAACTGATCCTAGTGTAACGATAAACACTTATATTCCTGAACCAACCTCATCTATAGCTGATTCGGAAGGTGTTGTGCCCCCAACATCTGTCGCTGCAGAATTTATACCTTCTTCGGCACCAGAAATATATTATGGACCTGGCGGTCTACCTCTTCCACCTGGATTGATTGCTATAGAAGAGATTGTGGAGGATCCTCCGTCAAGTACTCCATCGCATTGTGGAGCAGGGATCACCCTATATCCTTCTTCAATAGAAGTTGGTCTCTCTTCATTGCAAGTTCTTGTAGAGTTGTTAGGAAGTCTTTTGGATAGACTATTTATGTTTGAAAAACCGTCAACATCAAGGACTGTGTCATCAGACACAGTAGCGGTGGAACCTCCTGCTGCTACTCCAACGATGTTTGCCAGAATACCATCTGTCCCAACTAGCTCTCAACCGCTAGATGGAGTCCATCCGGGAACTGTTTTGATAGTATGGTTTGTTCCCATTTGTACGTCTAGATTAATATCTGGAATCACTTATGTTGAGTCTAAACAAATTGATCCTTCACAGCAGCATCAATTTGGGCAGTCGAGTCCCCGAAGGTAAATGATTCCTTTGAGCACTGGATTGTCGCCGTATGGGGGCCAGTACGCCCTTTCATTGTTTCCTCTGGGAGAATAACCATACGGGAGTTCGCAACAGAATTCGGGTTATGCTGGAATTACATCCAGTGGTTGGGTTCCAATACTGCCTCAACAACCAAGAGTTGTATACTCAATGCAACAAAGTTTTCCTATGTCAAATATCCCCACTACACTAGCTATTCTGACGGTGTCGCAAGTACAAGCGTTGCCTATTGTATGCCAACCTCAAGTTTCTCAGGTCGCAATACAACAACCTCTTGTCTCTACGATGCCACCACAATCATCGATTAGTGGCTCCTTAACTGGAGTGACCCAGGCTCAAATGGGTACCATTACCCCTCATCTTGGTCAAACGGCCAGTATTGGACAACAGCAAATGGTTTCACAACCATGGCTGGTGCAATATCAACAACCGCAATTCCTACAAGCTTACCAAGGATTTGAGCACCAAGTCTTTGCAAGTAGTGGGTATCCGTATATTCAAAACGGTCAACATCAGCCATTTCATAGTGGTTATGCCCATTAACCTTACCAAAGTTATCAGCATCAAATGCACTATGCTAGTATGAAAAGACCCACTGCTCAGGCGATCCCATCTTATCCTGGGTATGCTTCACCAAACCTGAATCAACAGTCTCCCTTCGTGGCAACTTTAGAGTTACCAGATCTAAATCGATTGACAAACAATCCAATTGCTTACGCCCCTTGGTGGCCAATGATTCCACATAAACTTCCATCAGATATTCCTAAATTTAATGGAAATCTGGGTGAAGACCCGTCGAATCATGTGATGACCTTTCATCTGTGGTGTTCATCTAACACTCTAAATGATGATTCGATTAGGCTTCACCTTTTTCAGTGAACGTTAATTATTCCAATAGCAAAATGGTATATCAAATTGCCTAGAGCTTCATTTGATAACTTCAGCACCCTAGCCATGAGATTTCTAACCCATTTTCAAATACCCATAAGGTATGAAATGGGAACAGAACTTCTTACCAATTTCAAACAAATGATGGCCACTCACATATCTGATCATATTCATGAGTGGCGACGTCATCGTAGAATGGTAAAAACATATGTTCCTGATCAGCTACTAGCTGAATGGTTTATTAAGTCATTATTACCTTCTATCACAGAAGATGTGGTAAAGGGAGGATTCGTCACTGAAGAGCAAGTCATTGCTCGTGCGCAATATCTAGACCTAATCTATACTTAGTCTGGCACGCTCTATGACAAAATCCCTGATGCTCCTAGACCAGAATTTTCCGTTCCTCCTCCTCCTAAATCAAACAAAGAATCTCATGCCGACGATGGTGTGATAGGTATGACTAGCATGAAAACCGTAAAGGCTACATTGAAGAAACCTCGTACAGTTTCTAGTCAAAATGCTAATGAAGAACTTCTCACCTCAGAGGTAAATGATGTGTCGACTGACAAAGGCAAAGAACCGAAGCAACCAGGGGGCAAGAAGAAGAACAAATGGAAAAAGAAGAAACAGGAGGAGTCATCTCCTGAAAAATCTTCTGCAAAACCTGCTAGGCAAAGGAAACCCCCTTCGCGGTGTCAAATATGCGATGAGGATCATTGGACGAGAGAGTGTCCACATAAAGATGAAGTTAAGAAACTCTTTAAAAGTGCTAAAACTTCACCAGTATTGACTGATCCGTTTCCAAACCCACGAACCAATCTAGTTGCTAGTGATAATGCTTCCCCATCCCAAGTGCTTATGTTGTCTATTTCAAAGCAGTTAAATGATGCTTTCATATCGACAAGGAGTAAATATAACGGGAATCCACAGCTGTCGAACAACAAGGCTACTGATCAACCTAGTAGTTCGACAACGACTTCAACCAAAGTTGTGCCACCCATCATTCCTGAGCTTACGATAAAGCCGCCAAAGGGAGTAGTACACAAATCGATGTTTAATCCTCGTGCTAGAGAAGCACAAAATTATAACATAGTAGAGGACCTGGCCCAATCGCCGTCCGCTATGTTGACACTTGAGGTACTGCAAAATTTCCCCTACCAGAAGCAGGTTCTATTATCAGCAATAGGTGGGATTGACTGAGCGGATTCCAATCTTGTGGCCTTTAATCATAAAGGATATGACCCTCAGTTACCAGCTCAACTCGCTTTCCTTATCCAAGTGAAACCCCTCAACAAAACTGTTCATCGAACAATTATTGATGAGGGGGCATCTACATCTATTATGTCAACGAGTTGCTGGAAAAATTTAGGCTCTCCACCCTTGTCACGATCATCGACAACGTTAAAAGCATTTGATGGACGAATGTATACCCCATACGGGATACTACGTAACTTGCAAGTAGAACTGGGGGGGGAAACAGTAGAGATTGATGTTGAAGTTATCGATTGAAACCTCGATTACAACATCCTACTAGGAAGGCCCTGGATATACGCTATGGCCGTTGTTGTGTCGACGTACTTCAGAAAAATTTCATTTCCTTTCCAAGAAGGAATTACAATCGTCGACCAACAAACTTTTCTCCCCAATAGTTCACAAGTTAGGGGAAGCATTCTGATGATCCACAGAAGCCCTCATTCGCTTCAAGATATCGGAGTAGGCCTACTGAAAGATTCTACCATGATGGGGACTTTCGTCCTACCACCTCCAAACCATCTGGCGAAAGTATCCATAGTAGGAACCTACAATATGGTGTCTTCTATTCAGAGGATGTCGGAAAACGATATTAGCATGGATCATCGCCAGGTTCTGCCTCCAAGCCCAGTAGAAATATTGTAGCAATCAATGTTTTCGGCATGGGAGGAAAACCCAAATGAACGCTCATCAAGTGTTTGGATAAATATGTCTAAGGAATATGGTACCCCTTCATATCCTTGGTCGCATGTACACTCTACAGACGAAGGAATTGTTCAGTCAATGATGATTTACAGGGCACCATGGGAGGGTTACCATCATTGTTCCCATCTTCCGGATTATAAAGAAGATTACTCCAGTGACCTTGATGATCCTTCAGTATTTGAATTCCTATCAAATACTATAAATACGGTGGATTCCAAGAGAAACCTGTTCAACATTGAAGAGGCAATCCATAAATATCTCAACTAAATCGGATTTTGTAGAGAATATTCATGTCGGCAAATCTTGTTCTCTTACAGAACTGAAATATATAACGCTCTCTTTCGTGAGTTTAGAGATGTCTTTGCTTGGTCATATGACGAAATGCCAGGCATTGACTCGATCATTGTTGAACATGAAATTAAGATGTATCCAGATGTCAAACCAGTACGACAACGGCTCCGGCAGGTACACCCCAAGAAAGCCACTGCCATCAAAGCAGAAGTTGAAAAACTTCTCCATGCTGGTTTCATATACCCCATTCTTCTAACCGATTGGGTATCAAATATTGTTCCTGTGATGAAAAATCAAGGAACGATTAGAGTGTGCGTCGACTCTAGGGATGTAAATCAAGCTTGTCCGAATGACAACTATCCTACACCCTTCATTGACCAGATAATTGATGAATGCACCCGATGTGAAGTCTTTTCATTTATGGATGGATTTTCTAGCTATAATCAAATAAATATCCGCCCACAGGACCAGTCAAAGACTGCATTCATTTTTCCTTGGGGCACATTCGCTTATCACAAGCTACCTTTTGGTTTAAAGAATGCAGGGGCAACCTTTCAGAGGGCAATGAATTATGCCTTCCATGACATCAAGAACATCGTTCAACCATACCTTGACAATATTCCAGCTCACTCATGAAAGTGGACCAATCATCCGCAGCATTTGAGAGCGATATTTCTACGTTGCCGACACTACAAGATATGACTCAATCCACACAAATGTGTGTTCTGTGTCGGTTCTGGTCATTTACTTGGATTTGTAGTCTTGAAAGATGGGATTCATCTCAATACCTGTAAGATTTAGGCAATCATCGATTTGCCTCCACCTGCAAATTTGCTTCAGATTCAGAAACTCCAAGGGAAAGCAAACTTTTTGAGGAGGTTCATTCCAAATTATGCCGAACTTGCTAAAGGTTATACTCGTCTATTGAAAAAAGAAGTACCCTTCATATGGGATCAGGTTGCACAAGCTTCCTTTGATGCTTTAAAGGAATCCCTAATAAAATCATCATTAATGTATGCTCCTGATTATCAAAAGGACTTTAACCTGTATCTAGCTGCAGCGGATACGACCATAGCAATGGTTTTAGTTCAACAAGACAGTGGAATTGAACATCCTATCTATTATTTAAGTCGAAACTTAAATGATACAGAAACCAAGTACTCCTATGTTGAAAAGCTGGCTCTTGTAGCTGTTCAAGTGATACAGATATTTCGACATTATATCCTCTTTCGAAGAACTACCATTTTGTCAGATTGCAACCCCATGATGTATATCTTGTCACGACAGTTACTGGGGGGAAAATATTCCAAATGGATAACAATTTTGCAAGAGTTTGATATGGAATTCGTAGAATCCAAATCAAAGAAAGCCCTGGTTTTTGCGAAGTTACTATGCGATCTCCCATCATCATCCAACGATTCAACATCCAATGCTACAATTGTGGATGAAACTTTGTTTTTGATATCCTCAAGTGATCCATGGTATGGAGATATAATCATTTATATTCAAACCCAAACATATAGGTCTAACACCTCCTATTCAGAGCAGTGTCATACTCGATACCAAGCAAAAGACTACATGATCGTCGGTGATACACTTTACCGCCGTGGTATCGATACAGTTCTACGGAGGTGCCTCACCCATGAGGAGTCTGAAAAAGTCCCGAATGACTGTCATTCAGGCGCATGCGGAGGGCATCAATCTGGCTATGCTACAACATAAAATATTTTATGAGCAGGATACTTCTGGCCAACAATGTTCAAAGATTGCATAACCGCAGTCAGAAGTTGCCATGCTTGTCAAATCTTCGATCGCAAAACCAGGATCCCACCCACACCTCTGCAGCTAGTAGTCACGGTTGGGCCATTCGCCAAATGGGGCATAGATCTCATCACTTGTAACCCCACCTCGGCTGGGTGACATGGGTATATCATAGTCGCAGTTGACTATTTTATGAAATGGGCTGAGGCGATGCCTACATTAAACAACAGTGGCGAAACGGCTGCTCTTTTCTTTTTCAATCATGTAGTCTCCAGGTTCGGTGTTCCATAGGCTATAGTCACAAATCATGGATCACATTTTCATAATCACATGATGGTTGAGTTGGCTGCCAAATTAGGATTGTCCCATGACAGCTCTACTCCGTATTATCCGCAAGCTAATGGACAAGTTGAAGCAATCAACAAAGTCCTGAAGCGTATGTTGCAAAGGATGATTGGAGTCCACAAACGGAGTTGGCACCTGATCCTGTACTCATCCTTATGGGAATATCGGACATCGGTGAGGAATGCAACTAGGTTTACACCCTTTAAGCTGGTCTATGGCCTGGAGGAAATCTTACCATTTCAGTGTGAAATCTCGTCCCTCAAGCTCGCAGTCGACCTTCTCCCCAGAACTTCAGAAGAAGAGGCTCGTTTCTTGGAATTAATCCAATTGGATGAAACCCATTGTGATTCCACCTTGGCTAACGAAGCCCATAAGAAATGGGTCAAGGTGCAGTTTGACAAGAATGTCAAACCCCATGTCTTCTCAGAAGGTGACCTGGTCTTACTATATGACCAGGAATCCGACAAGTTGGGAGTAGGTAAGTTCAAGTCTTTATGGATGGACCCCTATATTGTTAAGCTGGTATTAGCAAAAGGAGCCTACGAGCTAGTGGATTATGATGGGATTCCGCTGGTGCAACCTCGCAATGGGTTGTACCTTAAGCGTTACAATGCTTAGATCTGTATAGTAACCCCTATGCTTTTGTTATATTTTTGTTTCCGTTAAGAGCAATCATTAGTTAGGTAATCCAATTTTGCATTTGTTACAGATGTTGAACCCATTGGAATCATTTGTTGGATATGTCGACGGAGCAAGCCGTAGTTCGCGGAACCTGTCTTCTGCAGCCTGGGCCATCTTTGATCCAAGCGGCAAGTTAGTAAGATTTAGGGGGGTATGTATTGGCCAATCAATGAACAACATCGCCGAATACAACGTGTTGATAGAGCTCCTCTCTGATGCCATCACACATGGCATACACCGACTTGTTTTCAGGCTAGACTCACATCTCGTCATTCTACAGCTCACCGGTATCTATTCTATATGGAATCCAGCTATCTATCAAATGTTCCTAAGGGTAAAGATTTTGGAGAGATGGTTCGATTCCATCCAATATCAACATATTTCTAGAAACTTAAACACATTAATAGACTCATTGGAAAATTATGTGTTAGATAGACATTTGCGACATTTATAAAAGAAAAGAATTTCATCAATATTTGCAACATGATCATATAACTTAACCAAAATAAAGCTCCGAAAATAAAAAATATATATAATTGTTTCTGGTTTACACATAGTGTTCTGTATCCAAGACAAAATCAGTCAAATGACCCAAAAACTCAAAATGCTAGGGGGCAACCTAGCCTAATGGTGCTGGTGATAATAGGTCACCGCCTGTGCAATCATGCATAAAAGCCTAGTTCATCGACGTGGCACCCTAGTAGTATGTTGCTGCAATCTCAGAGGCAGCTCGTCAGTCCTCACATCCAGGATACCAAGAGTCAGGCCTTCGATCTGTTCTTGCAATGCTACAAGAGTCTCGACCACATCCAGGTCGAAAAGAATGGCCCTCCCTACAACCTCTCCTGCTGGAATGGCAGCTGGTGCTCTCAAGCACACTGCTGGTCGCACCGGTCCGACATCTGCATGAGTACATGAGTTTTTTGATTAGTCTTGGTAAAAGAAAGCACAGGAACGTTATAAAAACAATAAACAGGGATATGGTCAGAGATTTTACCTATAACACTCCACTGTTCGCCAGCCAGTAGCACTAAATCTGGGTCACCCCGGAAATCCATACCAGCATATGGACACTCGGCATAAACCATCTCCTGACAGTCGAACCACTCAAAGAAGGCGTCAGAGAAAGAAACATGTGGCTGACCAGCATGTCAGGCCATAAGTTCGACCCATATTTGCATCCGTGGCTTAGTCGGAAGTGGCAAACCAAGTGAAATGTACTGCGACTACATCAGTGGAATCTTCTCCAAGGCGAAAGCGGTCAAAATGGAACCATAGCCAAAGTTCTTAGATCGTCCATTTTTCACCTTGGTGATTTGTTCTTTCAACACAAGGAGTACTGCATCACACCAGTTGAACACCTTTAGTTCAAGGCATTCCAAGCTGTACTGCATATAGGACCTGTTAGCCACGTGAAGAGCCGCACTACCAGCCAGTCTAGCAAAAGTGAACAAAATAGTCCTCAACGGCCTGTTAGTGACATCTCGGATGTTGATCATGCCGTCCCTGCTCAGCTGAGATCCTTCTCTATAGTATCGGCGAATATAATCCCTCACAGATTCGCCCCCACGGGTGGGACCTGATAACGAGAGAGGGGCACCACGCCTCAATAAACCGATCAAAAATAGATGTCCACAATAGTCATGGGGATAGATTTGCCTCTGATTTGGAACACCTGGTTGGTAGGATCCCATGCATCAAGGAAATATTGAAACAGGTTGATTTGTTCCCTCATGCTAGAGATACGAAAGAACTTGAGCAAACCGCAGTTCTGCAAAGCAGTTACCATACCTGGATCATGTAAAGAAACCATGTCCTCTTCTTCATGTTCATGTTCTCACCATGTAATAACCATTTTGTTCCGATGAATCTCTGAAAACAAACAAGAGAAGAGTCAGGATCCTGATCTGGAAAAAAACAGGCAAAAAATCCCATGAAAAACAATGCATAAATTTCCCTTTTTGCACCCATTGCACCCCCAGCTGTGTACTGGGAGCGATGCATACTAACTGGCTAGTGGCTAGTCCAGTATGCATCGCATCTTTCGACCTAGAAAGGATGCAATGGAGCCAGGGCGAATTATTCAAACCCCAAGTGCTCAGCAAAACAGGGAAACATGCTCAGAATTCAAAAAGGAAAGAATGCAACTGAAGAGCACAGGTTTAGCTCCTACCTAGTCCAGACGACGCCAAGAATCATCCACAAAATATCCCAGAATCAGCTACTGAAAATCAAGGGGGAAAATCCCTCCAGAGCTCCAACAAACCCAAGTTCAAATGAAATCTTAAAATGAGGGGTAAAAACCACTTTTAAATTACTTTTCACGTAATTCAAGTAAAGTATTAATGTGTTAACTCATTTTTCAAGCATGTATTTTCATTTCTAATTGGTTTGATGAAGCAATTTAACAGGTAGTACAACCATTGAAGGAACAAAGTGTTGATGGTGAATCAAATAATCAATGACCATTATCATGAGCAGTTTTTATGCGAAGTTCAAGCTCATTAAAAATTAAACCTAAGCAATGAGAAAATGTTCCCCTAGAGTTTAAGCTCATTAAAAAATGAACCAACCTCTGGTAAGTAACCACTGCGAATGCATTATCATCAGCTTTTCGAGCCCTGGTTGTGTTCTTACCATCACCTCCACTCTGTTTTAGCCGATCATTCACGTCCATTTGATTGTTTACCCCTTTTGAGGAATAGCTGCGAAGAGTGATTTTGTTAGCCATCCTTGTGACACTGCCATGATTAGAAAATTCCAAACCTTACCTGGAATCAACTACTACCCAAAAATATCACTCATTCCTCAAAAAACGAGTCTCCTTTAAGCTGTTTTCTGACTCGTAAAATATGAAACGATTGCCGAATAGTTGGCCTCTCCAGCTCGTTAAAGCTAACGGGAGTGCTATCCCTCCTTTATATTTTAATCCTTTTGGACTTGAGGGATTATTACACAAAAAGATCGAGCGCTTGTCTTGTTCGGCTCATTAAAACTATCGAAAATTCATCCCTTTCGTATTATTTTATACTTTTTCGGATTTAAGGGATTACATGATGAAAAAGGATCATGGGAGTTTCCTTTTCGTCCCTTTTCAGACTCTCTAAAATTGAAAAAGGACCGAGTTGTCTTTGTCATTAAACTCGTTAAAACCAATAGCAACAAACTTGTCCATACAGACAAGAACGAGTTTCACTGTCGCTAGGCTCGTTAAAACACAGTGACGGGTTTTCCCGAAGGGAAATTTATAGAACAAGCATATGTTATCCTCCTCAAGCTTGATAAAAATAAAGAGGTACTGGTCAGCAATGACTGGGGAAAAAATTGGGAAGAAAACTTGAAGAAACTTTATTGGTAGTGAGTCGCTCTTGAACATGACACTTTCACTCCGTCACCATGATTGAGTTGGGTTGGGTTATTCTGTTCACCGGTCACATTACCATTGGTCCACCATACCATCCATATTTGGGGTTAACGCTACCAATCCATTTCAGTGTCGCCAGTATGTTCAAGAGAAGTCGATCAGAGAATTCACCAACCTAGCTTGTGTCTCACCCACTGTAATACCTTCGCATTTCATTCTTTCATGACCGCCACCCTAAGCCCTGTATCATCAGATCGTTTTCACCTCCAAAAGTCATTTGCTCCATTCCGTGTCGTAGATGTGGGATTCATTAAGGCCCTCCTACGACGGGTCACTTCTTTTCGACATCAGCTCACTATCCAAGGAGTCGACCTAGGAACAACCCTTTTAGTACTTTGAAGCTTGCATGCCTCAACGACAAGTTTCTTGCTTTCAATGACATGTTTACATCAATGGCCTTCGGCCGAGAGATTTTGTGTGGTGTTCGACGCCAAGTCCCACTTTCACACCACGCGAATTGTACTGTCGTACCTTGAGGGTCAGCATCATTATCAGTGATTCCTCTCGTGCCTGTTAACAACGTACATAATTAGCTGGTAATCAGGCGATGTCTTTCCATGTTCGACTCCAGAACATTTTTCACATGGATCGACTTGTACTTCGGGCGAAGATTGGATGAGTTTGAAGACCCCAGATCTAGTTTCATCCATTTGGGCTGCGATATATTCAGGAAAATAAAGACATCAAATGTACATCATTGCTGCACAGATGATCATTTGATTCCAAGGATGATGAATCTACCAGAATCATCGGTCTGCCACACAGACGGTTGTCTATCCTATGTACATGAAAATGAATTTATAAAGCTGAGCATAGGAAAGCTCGCCTCAGCTAGATCATGAAAAATGTTATAAATATAATGTATTGTATTGTATCTTATTGCAGGTCACCTTCCAGTTCGAAAACCCTCGGGTCCTCATGATAAATCATTTCACCCGACATCAAAAGATTAATGACCTCATGCTTTAGGGGGCAACTGTTATAGACAATTTTGGGCATTGGGAACCCAATCATAAATGTCCATAAACCAAGGGCTTCTGAGTCCCTAAAAGTGTTGTCTCATGCCCTAAAGGAACAAGGTCAGCTGATTACATCATCTCCCAGAAGTTCTCCACAGAAAACTGCTCATAACTGGTCAAAACTGGACCATACAGGTTGCCCAGTGCTAAGGGTGTGATGCATCTCACTTGCTCAATGTAAAAGGTGTGATGCATACTGGAAAGCCCTTCTGTAGGGTGCGATGGGTGAGAATGTACAAATGGCAGAGACTGTTTGCAAGGTGGATGATCATGGAATCTTCCAGAAAATTCTCCTGTGACACTTGCCTCTCTGAATTCGCCCAGGGATGAGTAAGAGATCATCAATCTCCAAGTGGAATCAAGAATTATCAGAGAGAAGACACTATTCAAAATCCCAGAAGCTGACTCACCTCCTTGCAATCATCTATATATGGATCCCTCATCCCAGAGATCCAGAGGCTCGAATTTTGTATCTTGTAAGGAAGTGCTATTGATTTCCTAGTGGAACATCATAGTGTTGGGTGATCTAAGCTTTTCATGAGGTGAAGAAGGGCTTTCATGCTGGGAGGATGAATCTGGGTCAGATCAATGGGTTGTAATCCTCTCTTATAATCTTTACATTAATAAAGCTATTCAAGTTTTCCTCCACATTCGTGTGTGTTTGATTATGTATGCATCTGTGTGGTCAATATATATCTGGTCCTATATTGTTTATGATTATAGGTCTCTGCACTTTGATGGGATTATGCTGCTTTGACTTTACAGGTACTCTTCGAAGTTGAGTGGTCAAGGAAAGAGCGGCAAAGATTCATCAGTGAGGAGAAGGATCAAGTGAAGAACCAAGCGAGAGATCGAGGTTGGTACTCTTTGCTCCTCTCATATCTACTTCTCATAAAGGAAAACAAGAGTAACTTTAATCTGTTTGTTTCTAAGATAGCTACCCATCTTAGTGGGACTAGCAACTCTGCATAGACACTAGATTTCTCGATAACAAGAACCCATGGTATTCATCTCTATTGTATCCTATTTAAAGGAGGAAAGACTCCATGTTAATTTTTTCTAGTGACCATTAAGATTCCAGCAATAGTGTCTTTATACAAAAATGTCCTTAAAGGTGAAAATATTCCAAGTAAATTTGTCCTTCAGGGCTAGTGGGATCCAAGCAACAATGTCTTTATACATTACCACTTCTCTTGGTGTTTTCTGATCCTACATTTTTTAAAAAGAGCCTCGTGAATATTAGAGCTGGAGATGGCAAGTATATATGGTGTTTAAAATCTAGGTCAAGGCATGGATCAACAAAGCTAGAGATGTAGGGAAAGATTGCTCATATGGGTGAGAAAACAAATATGGATTTTATGGTTTCAGGATAGTGAAGGAGGCACGAGTTTCACTAATGTGATAAAAACAATGGCTTGTGAACACCATAATGATTTTCGTCCAAGCAGGTGTATTTCCCTAGGAAGTTGAAGCCCTATTTTTCAAGCATAGATGTTGAACATGAGCATGGATTGTTGTAAGCCCTTAAGAATTTAATCAAACATAAATGTATTGTAGTGGTGAATAGAGTCATCAAGTTATGGAATGGACCACTTGGATAGGTATCAGGGTGGCAAGTGTATTAGTATCCTAACTAGAGGGGGGCAATGTGAGATTTCAGGCGAGGTGGTTGATGAGAGATTGGGATTCGCTAATCTCTCTGAGTGAATTTTAAGGGGGTGGGGGGGATTGTTCGAGTGGTTTAGGTAAACGTTTCTCGATTAAGTTACGAGAAGTTTTTGAGTTTTAATTTTATGAAAACCTATGGTTTTTCCCACACTATTCATCTCTAATGCAACCTATTTAAAGGTGAAAATACCCTAGATAAACTTTTGCTTCGAGGCCAATGGGACCCAAGTGATGATTCCTCTAGAAACAATCACTTATTTCAATATTTCGTGATGCTAACAATTATACTTTTTGGGATCCATTTTCAAATGGGAATTATTATTAATTTTGATGAATCTCAAACAAAATATTGCATTTTTTAATCTTCATAGATATTATCTAGATTTTAAAATGTAAAAATGCATTTAGCCTATTCCTTAGCGGAGTAATAAGAATGGTTGAATTCATTTTAATAATATTTTAATTTTTTTAATAATATGCAAAGTAAAATATTGACACTTTAAAAGCCATTAACGAGGAACTAAAATTTAATCTCGTGTAAGAGTGAATTAGTTAGATTGTTTACCACACATATTCATAGTAAGGCAATTAGTAATGCACGCTTTAATATTGTCAATCTAATCTATGATATTTTTTTATTGTTTTTAAATAGATAATTTTTATTATGAATTCTTATAAGTATTATGATCAATAAATTTAAATAGTTAAGATCTATTTTAACTAACTTAGCTATTTATGATATTTTTTTTTCTCGGCAATAACTAAATTCTATTAACTGTAATTCAAAATATTTTTACATGGAGTTGAGGCTACAGGGGTCAGAGCCCGAGAGCCATCAACGTTGCAGCACTGCCCCATTACAAAAATAAACTAGGGAAAACAGTAACAAAGAGCTAACAAACGAACATTAGATCTAGACATAGGCTGATAGAGAGAGAGAGAAACATTGGAAACAGATAAG
>APFE030144369.1:0-10513 GCA_000404065.3 Pinus taeda | reverse complement strand
AACCACGTCAAAAATACTGGTGTATTGATTTGAGATCTGGTTGTGAGCGGTGTCCTTTTGGTGTTCTTTCTGAGGAACTTACCCTGTAAATTCCTACAGTTTTCACCATGGATCAGGGGATTAATCTTGGGACATAGTAGATCATGCAAGCTTAATTGGCAAAATGTGGGTATTGTCAGCTTAGGCTGACATCATTGAAGCTGATGCAGAGACTACGCAGGGCTAGCACAGAGATACCCAGGGGCAGTTGGTTTAGCTACCAGAACAGTCGGAATTGCTGAGTAGAGTGAGGTAATCACACTAAGTTTTTCTGCTAGTTTATTTTCTTTGTAGCTGGATTGCCGGAAGGGCGTCCAGAGTTGTATTCAGAAACTACTGCTTAATAATATAAAACCCTCAAAGCTGCTGCACGGTTCTCCCACATTAGGTTTTTCCAAGGACATTTGTCCAAAAAACACTGTGTCACTTGTGCATCTTTCTCTATTTGTTCTGTTCTTGTTTTGGGCAAATTAACAAATTAAGTGAAGGCCACAGTCGTATTAGCTTCAATATTTGTTGTAGGAAGCAATAGATAATTTGTTTCGGTAATTAACAAGGACGAGAAGTTTAACAAATTGCTGCAGTAGGGATTCCAGCTGTGGAATTTTCACATGGTATTAGAGCTAGTGCAGGTGAAGCAAGAAGAACAGTGCCACTGAATGCAATGCTGAGCAGAAAAAGGAGGTCAAAAACGCTGTAGGAGGCGATAGTTTGAATCCCCAGAGGGGTTTGTGCAATCCAAGCTGGAGGGCTGAATTTTTGAGGCAGTCTCTCTTTGAGTTAGTTGATGGAGAGGAAGGGCTTCCAGATTGAAATTTTTCTGTGGCTGAGGGAGCAACGCTGAAGCCTCAGCATGAGGAAGAACTAGTGGGACACAATTTTTTTGCAGGCCGTTTTGCTGGGCAGAAAGACGTCAGAAGAGAACGAGAAGCAAAGTGAGGGAATTCTTCCTCAGAGGACTTCTAGCCAAGGAGTCCGAATTTTCACTAGCTGAGCAGCAATGGAGAGGGGCGGATCTACAAGCTCTAGAAGGGAGTGCATAGGCTAGTCGAGTGCTACGCAGAGGAGAGGGAGCAATTCAACATTTTTGGAAGAGATGGTAGCCACATCTGTAGGAGGGAGGTGGGGTGATTTAGAGATCTAGTTCGAAAGGATTGCAGATGAGCAGGATCCTTGAGGAGTCCACCTCTCAGATTAATTCCTTGCTATGGGAGCCCAGATCAGAAGTAGCAGGATGGACTAGTGTCAAATGGTGGCAAGGAGTGTTGGAGAGACAATTGTAGTGGCTAGGAGCACCAGAGACTGAACAATGTAGAGCAGAGTTGGTAGCAATGCAGATGGTACAGAGCAGAGGTTAGCAACAATGCAGTAGATTCAGAGGGTCAGTGCAAAGACTAACAATAGTCAGACTCCAACATTCATGTGGTATCATACTGAACACAATTAGTTCCGTAATTTGGGATGTTTTTCCGTTGCTGATGCAATACCAACAACAATTTGAGTTGCAGTACGGATGCAGTGTTGAGAGTGGCAGGGTCAGCAACAGTACAAATACAACATTTGCGCAGAGGTTGGTGGACAACATGTCAGACATCAACAACGCAGAGGGAGATGTTACAGAACAGTGTGATGCTTTAGTTGGAGGCATTACTAGAGCACATTCCTCGCTAAGAGGGAGTGTTGATTTCTGTTAGCATTGGATGTGCTCTGGGCCTCAGATTTTGCAGGAAGGCTTGGGCATATTTATTCCAAAGAACCCAGAAATCATTTTGGGAAATTCCAGCGAGAAACAGTTGTATTAAAATAATTAATTATATTTAATGGGACCTGTTGTCGCACAGATTGTCATGACAACGCTTAGACCGGGGGTTGTCACCCTGATCCCCGATCCCTCTGTTTAAGCCGTCTCCCGAGGCTAAGGGGGGTAGACCCTATGGGATGAATCAAGACCAACTGTGGACTAGTTGGGTTGGGAGACACAACAAGACAATTTAGCACTTGATTGATTTTAAAAATTAATAGACCAGTGCCTTATGGAGTTAATGATTAAATGATTACTTATTAAATGTTGCATAAATATGAACCTTGTAAAACAATCATTTATCATCAAATAACCCAAGCGATGTAAGATGTTCGATAAATGCACAATGCTTTAACAATGATCCAACAATTAAGTTTTAAAAGATTAAATGCTTTAAGCGACCACAAAATTTGACTAGATTTCAAATAGTTAATCTCCAGATATAAACATTTTAAGCACATTTAACTATACCATAACAAAAAAAAGACTTTAAAAAGAATTTCCAATTTTTTATTAGTCTTTTAAATTTTTTAATTTTTAAACTAAAGCCTAAATAAATAAATTTAAATCTAATAAATCCTAAAGAACTAACCCGCAACTTTTTATTTATTTTTATTTTTATTTATGAATTTTAAATTAAGATCCAAAAAAATGAAAAAGAACCTTTTTAAAAGCATTTATGATTTTTTTTTTTTTGAAAATCAAAATGAAACAAAGCAAAACTTAAATATATCTAAAAATAAAACTAGAACTTAAGCTAAATAAAATCAAAAGTATATAAATAAAAGTCTAATTCTAAAACTAAAAAATAACCAAAGCCTAAACTATCAATAAATATAATGAATCTAACTCTAATTCTAAAACCTAGTCGTATATATAACAAAAATGAAAATTGAATTTTTAATCTTTTTGTATATTAAAAACACATTTAAAAAAAAAAATGATACTTGAACTTAAGAATCTAATCATGCCAACCACACAAAAAACAAATTTTCGACCCTTTTTTGCTTGTCGTTGCTAATATGCGGGTTGGATAGCTTGACGGGGGAAGGGCAGAATGCAAGTCAATGAGGAAGGGAGATAGCGTTGCTTAGACGGAAGGGAGCTCAAGACGCAGACAAGAGCCACTGGTTGCAAATTTCGAAGGGTAAGAGGGGGTGAGCTAGGCAGCGGAAGTGAGATTTTAGGAGGAAAGGGTTCAGGTGCGCAGCATATGGAGAGGATTCAATGGTGGATCATATGCTGGCAGCGATGAGTTGAAAATCGATAGGATGGAGGGATGAGTTGAGCGTTTGGAGTTGCGTGAGGCAACTTGGATAAAAGCGAACATAGGTGGCTTATGAGGGACGCAGAGAGACAGGCAGCGTGGGTTTGCTAGGCAGCATAAGGAAGGCTGCGTTTGACAAAGCGAGGGACGCAGATATGAGCAGCAGAAAGGTTTGCTGATACGGACAACATATAAAAATTTGAGCTTTTCTGTTAGAAAATAAAAATTTTCCTTGAGCGGCAGAGAAACTGAAACCTTTAAACCCTTCTTGCTTCAGATTGCATAATGGAAACCTTGATTTCCTGATGGAAAATCTTGAAGAACTTTTAAAATCTATACCTGCGACCTACAATGGCAAAAACAAAAAACCCAGAAGTAAAATGTGCCAGAAACAAACTGAAAACCCTAAAACCAGCGAAAAATTTACAATATTTACAGATTTTCGACTCAAGTAGCCAGATTTGTCAATAATCCACAGTGATATTTTTATTTAAATTTAATGTGAGATACTTCAGAAAACCCTTATTGCATTCATAAGAAAAATTCAAATGATAAGCCCGGAATTAAAACTGGTTGGGCTCTTTTAGAAAACGCAATCCGAGAGTTGGCTGGTTCAGCCGAGAACTTCCCCTGATGCCCGGTACAGTCAAAACTAAGGATATCCTGCACAGCTTAAATCAACCATTAACATAGAGGGAGAAAACAACAACGAAATTCAGATCAAATGGAGATACCTGCTATTATATTTCAGAAATTGAACTATCATTCAAACCCAAGAGATTAGACAAGATACCTGTGCCGAACTCAATCTTCATCAAGCTATCATCAATGACTGAAAATAAAATTATGCAGAAAAATATAACCTCTTACAGCATTTCCAAAAGAGTAACACCAGCAAGATTTTCAACCCCAAAGTCTTTCTTTATTGCACAAAAAAATTGACTACAAGAGAGCTTTCTTTAGCACCAGACTCTAAGATCCAATCTGATCTCAAATGACCCCTGACACCCTATTTAAAGGAAAAATTCCCAAAGGCTAGTTCGAGTGATCCATGTCAAAATGATCTCGACTATCGATGAGGATCAAAATCCCTTTTAATCTCATCTGTCGAATTTTTAAATGCATTTTAATATATTAAAAAATTGAAATTCTGCATTTATTTACTTAAAACTTTGACTTATTATTATTTTATTTAATTTTATTTTTAATTTTTAATTTTTAATTTATTTAATTTTTTTTTAATTTTATTGTTATTTTTTAATTTAATTAATTTTTATTTAATTTTTTAATTTTTTATTTAATTTTTATTATTTATATCTTTTTATTATTTTTTTATTGTTGGATCCTCGAACTTAGCCTTTGGAAAAATCACCTAGGACCTAGGACTTAGGACTCATGAGGGGATTAAAATATTTTCTAACCCTCAAGACACTTTACATCATGACTTTTACAATTTTACATCTCAAGGGCGAAAACCCATTTGACATAGACCCTCATAGACCACCCAGTTCTGCGACACAACTATAATGTAGTAGATCAAACAATTTTTAATAACCTAACCAAATAGTTAGAATTATTTCCAAATTACTTTTACATAGACTCAAAGCACACTAGGATTCCCCTAAGATTCTAATGACAAAATTCATTTCGGCTTTAGGGTTAGGCTGAAGGAAAACTCTGCCGATCATGGATCGGTGAGACAAAAGACTTTCCAGAACGTATATTATCACTAGAAAATTAGGTTTGCCTAGGTAGTTTACATACATGACTCAGATCTGCTAAGACTATTTACAATTTACACATGCAGACTGGGTTTACAAAACAATATGATCGGGTTGATGATGATAGTCGAATGGCACGGAGACGTCGATCAAGTGGTATCCCTTTTGCGAAAAAGGGGGTGTACAGCTATGGGTAGTTGACATGTAGTGGTCAACATCTGGCTCTACTTGGGGACATGTTGCTGCACTGCAGGAATGTGAGAATCCAGAATCTGCATACACGCAACACACATTAAAACATAAGTAGCGTCCATCCCAAAATCATCATATAACATTAAGCACAGGAAAGATATAGGCTCTTCATTTATTAACTATCTAGTAACATGAAAAGTAAATCTAATCTGAAAACAGAAATGAAAATGCTAATAAAAACAAAGAGTAGGGTTAGAAATACAAAGGATGCCCCATGGCATTAGATGTGTTCAATTTAGTGTATATTGAGCATTTGCCTGCTTTCAGGCAAATCTGTCGGCTGCTTCTCGTATGTGCTATGTCCAATTTTGCATACGGTAGGAATTTTTCCTATCTGAAAATCAAGTTGCTCACGGCTGTCTGATGCATCAAATCTTTTCCTCATTTTCTTTTTCTTGCGCTTTTTCTTCGTGGCAGGCTGTATCATTGATGAGAGGGAACTTTCTGCTTCAAAGCTCTCAGATAAAGTATGTAAGATATGCGTGACATGACTTTCTTCATTCTGCATCTGTCCTATCAAGGATGATGGACCAATCTCACAGGTGCCATGAGTTATAACTTGATCTTCAATGACTGGTGGATTAACTGTGTGAGCATCAACCTGATTATTAATTTCCCTTTTATCCAGGTCACCTTCATTTATCCACTTTTCAATGGAACAAAGGACCTCATAATATGATGGAGCTTGTTGCAACAGATAAGGAGGCTCCTGATCTATTGATGTTTCTTGGTTTCTTTCATCCTCTGGGCTATTGAAATTTCTGAACCTGTACTGTAATGGCATCCCTTTGACTAGAGTGTTCAACGTTCATAGTGCTAATTTCCCTGGCATGGTCTTCTTCAATGGTCAATAACTTATTTTGTATAGAATTAATTTCCCTATCATGATTAACTTTCATGGTCGTCATATTTTCCTCTAAGCATGATAACTTGCTTTGCATAAAACTCATTTCTGTGTCATGATTAGTCTTCATGGCCTCAATTTCCTTAGCATGTTGATTTTGCATGATCTCCATCTCCTTATTACATTTTTCGAGGCGGGTGCATAAAGTTCTCACATCATTGGCGTAATTAGTTTGATTGATCTCCATATTTTTTACCAGCCGCATTAGTTCTTGTATAATTTGCTTCTGATCTTCCTTTTCATTGTCGACACTGATTTCATAATTTGTCCATGCTTTTCCATTATCATGGATTTTATTACAATGGTACAGGTGGATGGCACATTCTGATATGAAGAATTGTCTTGAAACCTTTCATCGACAGCTATACCTTTCATAAGATTACTTTCATTCTGTTGCACAATTTTAGGGGCACAAGGCGAGCTATTTGGATAACCATATCTATCTTTAAAAGCATTGACAATGTCTTGTAAAGAAGTGAAAGAATCTTCCGGACAATTATTAAACCAATTCAAAGCATCACCATCTAAAGAACGGACAAATAGACGCATTTTCACATCTTCATGATTATATTGAGGAAGTCTACAATATATGATCATTATACAAGTAAACTTGTTTAAATGCTTTCTAACAGCGACTGAATCACAACTTGAGAACAAAAGTAATTTAGAAATGGCCTCTTCCGGAAAATCATGGAGATCATCAATAAAATGACATGGTTTAAACGAATAATCCATGATGAATAACGGGGGACCAAATGGATGATAGAATGGGATCTCTGCTCAAGAAAATCAATAGATGAAAGAAGTGGAGCTGCCACTTGAACAATGAATCTAATTTTAGGATCCAAAAAGAAACAAACAAGCTGATATGACGAAAGATAAGGTGATGAAAAAGATCCAAATGATACCAAAAAATGTTGACTTTGCCAGCTCAAATGAGAGATGAGAAAGATGAAAGAATGATGAATGTCGAATAAATCGAGGACAAAAAAAACTCTATCCTCGGCAACGACGCCAAAAAATGTTGTCACACAGATTGTCACGACAACTCTCAGATCGGCGGCTGTCACCCCGATCCCCGATCCCTCCGTTTAAGCCGTCTCCTGAGGCTAAGGGGGGTAGACCCTATGGGATGAATGAAGACCAACTGTGGACCAGTTGGGTTGGGAGACACAACAAGGCAATTTAGCACTTGATTGATTTTAGAAATTAATGGATTAGTGCCTTATGGAGTTAATGATTAAATGATTACTTATTAAATGTTGCAGAAATATGAACCTTGTACATCAAATATCCCAAGCGATGCAAGATGTTCGATAAATGCACAATGCTTTAACAATGATCCAACGATTAAATTTTAAAAGATTAAATGCTTTAAGCGACCACAAAATTTAAATGCTGACCATATTTCAAATAGTTAATCTCCAGATATAAACATTTTAAGCACATTTAACTATACCATAACAGAAAAAGACTTTAAAAAGAATTTCCAAATTTTTATTATTTTTTAAAACTAAAGCCTAAACAAATAAATTTAAATCTAAATAAATCCTAAAGACTAACCCTTAACTTTTTTTTTTTTTTTTTTTTTTTTATTTTATTTTATGAAATTTTAAACTAAGATCCAAAAAAATGAAAAAGAAACTTTTTTAAGCCATTTATGATTGTTTTTTTTGAAAATCAAAATGAAACAAAACAAAACTTAAATATATCTAAAAATAAAACTAGAACTTAAGCTAAATAAAATCAAAAGTAAATACATATAAGTCTAATTCTAAAACTAAAAAATAACCAAAGCCTGAACTATCAATAAATAAAATGAATCTAACTAAAACCTAGTCGTATATATAACAAAAATGAAAATCGAATTTTTAATCTTTTTTTATATTAAAAACACATTTCGTAAAAAAGAAAAAAAAATGATACGCTAACCTAAGAATCTAATCATGCCAATCACGCAAAAAAAAAAATTTCGACCCTTTTTTGCTTGTCGTTGCTAATATGCGGGTTGGATAGCTCGACGGGAGGAGGGCAGAATGCAAGTCAATGAGGAAAGGAGAGCACTTAAGCAGAACACAAGGAAGGAAAAATGTGTATGAAGGCAGGGTAAGGCAGCGTGGGCAAATCTGAGAGCCAAGGTGAGGAGACACAGGATGTACAGGTGAATGGAGACCGCAGAGAGGGACGAATTGAGGAACTGCGTTTTGGAGGTTGATTGGACGCGGATCTTGTCCTTGTATGGCAGTGAAAGGAAGCTGCACGCTTGCGGGAGAAATAGCTGAGGCAACAATGGGTTGCGTGGAAGATGCTGAGGGAGGGCTGGATGGAGTCAAGTGGATTTGAGGACGCTGGCAATGTTAGAGAGCATCGATGAATAGAGCAGAGAACAAGGAGTGCAATGGGTAGCATGTAGGTTTGGAGATAGCGCTGCTTAGACGGAAGGGAGCTCGAGACGCAGACAGGAGCCATTGGTTGCAAATTTCGAATGGTAAGAGGGGGCGAGCTAGGCAGCGGAAATGAGATTTTAGGAGGAAAGGGTTCAGGTGGGTAGCGTATGGAGAGGATTCGATGGTGGATCGTATGCTGGCAGCGATGAGTTGAAAGCCGATAGGATGGAGGGATGAGCTGAGCGTTTGGAGCTGCGTGAGTCAGCTTGGATAAAAGCAAACGCAGGTGGCTTATGAGGGACGCGGAGAGATAGGCAGCGTGGGTTTGCTGGGCAGCATAAGGAAGGCTGTGTTTGACAGAGTGAGGGATGCAGGTATGAGCAGCATAAAGGTTTGTTGATATGAACAACATAAAAATTTGAGCTTTTCTATCAGAAAATAAAAAATTTCCTTCAGCGGCAGAGAAACTGAAACCTTTAAACCCTTCCTGCTTCAAATTGCATAATGGAAACCCTGATTTCCTGATGGAAAATCTTGAAGAACTTTTAAAATCTATACCTGTAACCTACAATGGCAAAAACAGAAAACCCAGAAGTAAAATGTGCTAGAAACAAAACTGAAAACCCTAAAACCAGCTAAAAATTTACAATATTTATAGATTTTAGACTCTTAAGTAGCCAGATTTGTCGATAATCCACAGTAATATTTTTAGAATTTTAAATTTAATGTGAGATACTTCAAAAAATCCTTATTGCATTCATAAGAAAAATTCAAATGGTAAGCCTGGAATTAAAACTGGCTGGGCTCTTTCAGAAAACGCAATCCAGGAGTTGGCTGGTTCAGCCGAGAACTTCCCCTAACGCCCAGTAAACTCAAAACTAAGGATATCCTGCACAACTTAAATCAACCGTTAACATAGAGGGAGAAAACAATAGTGAAATTCAGATCAAATGGAGATACCTGCCATTATATTTCAGAAATTAAACTATCATTCAAACCCTGGAGATTAGACAAGATACCTGTGCTTAAATCAATCTTCATCAAGCTATCATCAATGGCTGAAAATAAAATTTTGCAGAAAAATAAAACATCTTACAACATTTCCAGAAGAGTAACACCAGCAAGATTTTCAACCCCAAAGTCTTTCTTTATTGCACAAAAAAATGACTACAAGAGAGCTTTCTTTAGCACCAGACTCTAAGATCCAATTTGATCTCAAATGACCCCTGACACTCTATTTAAAGGAAAAATTCCCAATGGCTAGTTCGAGTGATCCATGTCAAAATGATCTCGACAGTCGATGAGGATCAAAATCCCTTTTAATCTCATCTGTCGAATTTTTAAATGCATTTTAATATATTAACAAATTGAAATTCTGCATTTATTTACTCAAAACTTTGACTTATCATTATTTTATTATTTTATTTTATTTTTTCAAATTTTTTTATTTTTTAATTATTTTTTAAAATTTTAAAATTTTTATTATTTATTTTAATCTATTTTTTAATTTAATTAATTTTATTTTTTTAATTTTTTAATTTAATTTTAATTTTTTTTATTTATATCTTTTTATTGTTGGATCCTCGAACTTAACCTTTGGAAAAATCACCTAGGACCTAGGACTTACGATTCATGAGGGGATTAAAACATTTTCTAACCCTCAAGACACTTTACATCATGACTTTTACAATTTTACATCTCAAGGGGGAAAACCCATTTGACATAGACCCTTATAGACCACCAAGTTCTGCGACACAACTATAATGTAGCAGATCAAGCAATTTGTAATAACCTAACCAAATAGTTAGAATTATTTCCAAATTACTTTTACATAGACTTGAAGCACACTAGGATTCCCCTAAGATTCTAATGACAAAATTCATTCCGGCTTTGGGGTTAGGCTAAAGGAAAACTTTGTCGATCATGGATCAGTGAGACAAAAAACCTTCCGGAACGTAGATTATTACTAGAAAATTAGGTTTTCCTTGGCAATTTACATCATGGTTTTAAGAAACGGCCGGGTCAACTCCAACTCGGTCGAGTTGGTCCGTTTCATAGGCCTAGGCAGTGACTCGGTGGGTAACCTGGTTCGGACGGCCGAGTCAGCAATGACTCGGCCGAGTCACTCAATGACTCGGTCGA